>JAFVLL020008967.1:124236-140050 GCA_021397915.2 Tor tambroides
ACAGTGTTTTCTCCTCTTTGTGTCCGTCTTCATCGTCTCTGGCCTCTGTTAACGGCCGTTTAGAGACTAATTAGAATAATAACGTAATATTTCCACACAAATGACATTTGGGGAAATGATTGCAGTGCAGTTTGTGTGCAAGCGGAACAGAAGATGCTCTAAAATAAATAAATAATTTAAAAAAAAACGTCCGGTCGATCGGTGCATCTGTACTCCAGTGTATAAATTCAATATAGATTAATCATTGTTAAAGTTACTTGCCAGGACGTGTATTTTGACATACTTTTATAAGTATTTGCGCATTCAGGCGGCTGGCGCGTGTCAGAGACGTGGCTGTTTGAGCGCGCGCTGTTCACACAGAACAAAACACAACGCGCAAGTACTGAAAGGAGTTGTCTTTCGCGCCCAAATGCTTTTTAATCGCTTGAATTTTTAAATTAACAAGGCTTAAAAACGCATGCAAATGATAAAATTTCGTGACGACGCTGCAGTGGCCCGATCGGGCAAGTGACAAATCCGTCTACTGTCCCGAGCGTCCTTCACGCTGGCCCCGGGCCATCGGGCAGTCCTAGTAAAATTCGATAAAAATATCCACATTTCTGCCACAATACCATGGTGCAGTTAGTGCTACTATAATAAATCCATGGTAAATGATTTGTAGATTGAAAACCTTTTGACTGTATTGTTGCACACCGTGTTTCTCCTGTTTGTCAGTGCTTTCATTTGGCTTTAAAATCACCAAGTCATTTGCGATAATTATCTAATTATCAGTATCGATTTATTGCCCTAGCTTGCAGTTTTCAAGTATCCAACAAGTATCAAGTGTTCAATTAAATGTTCAAAAATCAAAAAAGTTATCACATGCAATAAAAAACTACTAAGTAGTCTGCACTGCATGACTAGAAAATATAATATATTAGTATGTATGAATAACTGCTGTAAGAGTTTTGACTGAGAAGCAGGTCTGTTTACATTCACTTAAGACCAAATCGATTGTGTTTACATCAATACTCTGCCAAGACAAGTATTTTGACCAAGAAGTGCATGTGAATTAGAGCATGCACACAAGACGTGAGCATTTGAAACCATAATATTTTGTATTACAGAGTTAGTAGAGAGACTGGTATTGATACATTTATATTTTTGTTGTGGTATTGACTTTTCACCGATGCACCAATACATTTAATGTCCCTTATTAAGAGGATATGTGTTTTGTATATAACTGATGCTGTGTTTACCAAATGTGCTCATTACATGCTTGTTTTTCCATATGTGTGGTTTCTTAGGCCTGTCTGGACTTTTTGATGCTGGGCTGCACCATGCAAGTCCGTCAGGCCCAGATCCTTCGGTTATGAATCTTATATCTGCACTAGAGTCCCGGGGTCCACAGCCACCTCCCTCTGCCTCATCTCTCCTATCTCAGTTTCGCACTCCATCATGGCAGACCGGTAATCTTAGCTTACTGAGTCATATGAAGTTTGCACAAAATGAAGTAACATATTTGATAAGGATCAGACCAAGAATGCACTGTCACTGTTTGCATCGGATATGTTGAATGTATGGAGAAAATGCTGGTGAACTGTAAGTGCATTCAGCCAGCACTGGCAACACTGTTGCCATAGCAACAACTTGTAAGCCACATATTAAAAAATATTAATTGACTCTTGTAATAGTGTGCACAGATGTCGAAATCCAGTGTTGTCTTTGTAATCGTTAAGTTTTTTAAAATTATTATTTTAGTATGTGTTTTCTTAGCCTTAGTTTTTGTCTTTTCTTTGTGTTTTTTTCTCTCCAAATTTTAGCCATGCACACTCCTGCCCCTGCAGAGCTTTTCATCTCTGGTGCCCTTCCTGGATCTGGATCCTTCCCATCCTCTTCTGCTTTGTCTGCCTATCAGCACCCAGCGCCATTTTCAGGGCGGTCCTTTCCTGGTGTGACCCCCTCATTGTCCCTACAGGACACGCCCACTTTCAGTCCCACCTCCAATGGCCTCCTGTCACCCCATGATCCTTTACTCCACATCAAGACACCTTCTCAGTCAAGTCTGGGCTTTGACCGCCTGTTGTCATCACAGGGTGCAGCTGCGGCTTACCGTGGAAGTCATGATCCAACTGGGGGTGGGGTGACATCTGCTCAAGCCTCCTCTGCAGCCTCAGTTTCTGCCCGACATATACCGTCTCATCAGTTCAACTTGTTGTCCTCCCAGCTACAAGACCAGTCCTCCCAGTTGTACAGTGCCTCTGTGTTTTCCTCTACCCCTGCTCCACCTCAGCCAACATCCCAAGAGCGGACAGTACCAAGACAAGACAGTGTAATTAAACACTACCAACGTCCCTCTCCAGCGCAAGCCCCCCCATCCACCCCTCACCCGCTTCAGCACTACCTTAGCTGTGGGGTGTCAGGATATCAGCAGGCCACTCATACTCGCCATGCTGGCCTCTCTTGCAGTCCCCTAGGTGAACACAGTCCTTCCTCAGACCATAAACCCTCCCCCAGGACTGAACAGTACAGACCAATAATCCAACCTTCTTATGGGTCCTCGTCATCCTCATCCTCCGGTGGGGCTGGAAAGGGGACAAAGAGCAGCTCCAGTAGTGGTTACTCCTCTTCTGGATCTGCTTCCTCTTCCAGAACCCCTCACACACCACCCTCTGCCTCTTCTGCTTCATCCTCATCTTCATCCTCTTCCTCCTCCTCTGCGTCTGCTAGTGCTCGTCAGTCTAATTCCATTCCAACCTCCACTTCTGCCTCTGCATCCTCTCGACAACAGCTGTGGACTGTGCCCTCACCCAGTCCATTCCCATCCCCCTCAGGCTCTGCTCACGCAGCAAAACCCTTCCCAGTGATACTCCTCGGGTTATGGATCCCCAGTGGCTCCAGTCAGAGTGTGGTGATTAGCAGCCCGAACTTCTCCTCATTGCTTGATCTTTCTCTCCCAGTCAGCTCATCCACACCTTTTGGTCTCCCAGGGATTCAGTTCTCCACAGACTCATGATCTTCCTTCAGTGGACCTCTGAGTGTTTAAAAGGTATGAATTTGGGAAGTCAGTGTTTTCAAGCAGAATCTGTATATGGGACTGATTCGTTGCTGGGTCTCTGCATACCTACATCCTTAGGTGGTGCTGGGGAGAGTCCCCTCAATGGGTTATGGTGCATCAGGACACTCACCTGCCCTTCTTAGGTCAGGAGCAAGTGGTGGAACAACTGGTGGTAGTAGTAGTGGAGGCAGTACAGGAACTGGAGGCAGCGGTAGCGTGGGAGGTGGAGGAGGTGGTGGATCTTACCACATCCCTGATTCAAGCCCATCTCCTTCTAGCAATTCTGGAATCATCCGCCCTGGTCTGCATTCTCCTGCACCTTCACGACCTGCTCAGTCACCTGTTGGAACAGGATCCAACAAATATCTCTCTTCTGTTCTCTCACCCTCATTTCTGCCTTCTCCACAAGGGTACCCTGACACAAGAGGACCTCGATCACAACCCTACCACCCCTCTGCTCCTCCCAAAACTAAGTCTGATAACAGCATGCTTGGTGTAACAGAGTCTAGGTCACAACAGGATGATGATGTAGATGATGATTTCCTCATCCAACACCTTCTTCAAGCCCAGAGTCCTGCTCCTCAAGCATCCCATCACCATGCTCCTCAAAGCCATCATTCTGCGCAGCCCACCCAGCAGCCTCCAGTCCTTCCAGCTCAGGATGGAAATAAGGGACTTGCTTATGAGATGAGCAAAAGCTCGGAAGAGAGGTACCACCTTCAGAGTGTAATTCGAACACATAGTGCCACCTCTAATGCTGCCGTCTCTGGCACAGGGAGTGGAGCTGGACTGGACAGTCAGTTGGAGATGTCCCTAAAGAAACAGCAACAGCATCAACAACAACAACAACAGCATCAACAGCAACAACAGCAGCATAAACAACCACAGCAGAAGAGCAACAGAACTGTAAGTGATGGAGGACGAGGGAGTTCGGATCAAACACATTCCCATCCTCACCATCATCACGATTCTCTGGGATCAGTGGTGCATTATGGGCGAGGTGACCCGTATTCCCAACACTCCATTCCTCAACACTCCACCTCCCACCATCAGCACACTCCACATACACCCACCCACCCACACCTGCACTCTCACCCGCACATGGATCTTCAGAAAAAGTCTCAAGATTCAGGAGATATGACTTACATGCGTAAGACACCTGATCTGCAGCAACATCACCATCAGCATCAACAGGCACATCAACAACAAACTCAACATCATCAGTCACATCCACAACAACATCAACAACAACCACAGCAGCAACAACGTCACTCCCAGTCACAGTCGCTTATGGACTCTCCGACTGACCAGTCTCACCAACCCCCTCATTTGTTGCAGTCTGTGTTGTCCCACACCCGCAGCAAGATAGACCCTCAGCAACAGCAGCATTCTGTAAGCCAGCAGGCCCTTATGGAAGCCACTGGGGGAGTTGTGTCAGCAGAGACCCATTCCCAGCCCCAGACATCCCAGCTCCAACTCCAGCTTCAGTCCCAGGCTATGGAAGCAGCTGGTCACTATGGTCATAGTACCCAGCAGCAAGACCAGAGCCGGCCTAAGTCCAACACGGTGTCTTCACTAGACATGCTGGAGCATTCCCTCTCTCGGACATCTAGCCAAGAGGGAGCAATGGTGGATGAGAGGACAGGAGGTGAAGGAAGCAGGGGAAATTCTGGAACAGGAACAGCAGGAAGTGTAGAAAGGTGTCAATCACAGGAGCAACAAAGACTTTCATCTCACCACCCAACGCAGCACCATGCCTCGGAGTTACACTCATATCTTCCTGAGCCAGACATGAGTTTATCGACAACTTCCCATGGACACCACCTATCCCACCATCACCACCAACAGCAACAATCATCACAAGGTCCTCAACATCCTAACTCCCACCATCAACACCCTCACCCCTCCCATCCTAATCAGCAGAGCCATCATCACCTTCCTCCACAGTCCTCCTCAGCAGCTTCTCAGCAACAGGAGCAGTCTCACCCCTCTCATACCTCCCAGATTCCGCAACCTCAACTTGAGCAGCATCAAGGAGAGGCCCAATTTGACACCAGGAATTCAGCAGTGAAATCGAATCAAAACCAAAATAGCCAGAGGTTTGTTCCTTTAACATCCATCTGCTTTCCTGATGCTCTTCTCCCAGATGAGGACCGCTCATTCTTTCCTGGAATGGAGGATATGTTCTGCCCTGAGGAGTACAAATCCACTTGCTCAGGAGGAACTGGGCAGGGTCAAGATGGGGTTGCACCTGGCCAATCAGTGCAGGAAGGAATGGAAGGGATTAAAACAACGCCTGGAGGAGAAGACAATACAGGTCCAAGTTATGATATGCTTGGCCATCACAGTGACCAGGGGTATGGGCAATATTGCCATGATCTTTCAGAACCTGACAATGGAACCATGCATTTGGATCTTGACTCCTTGAAGACTCATGAGCTCCCATCTACAGTCAACACAGAGCAGCTTGGACTGATCCAATCTCAACCAGCCAGCCTTGGAATGGGGACAACTGGAACAGTGGGGGAGGCATCTGGTGCCAAAATGGGAGGTACTGGGGGATCTGGGTCTGGATCTGGGGGTCTTACCTCTCCCATCTTCTGTTCCTCTCGCCCAAAGAAGCTCCTGAAGTCAAGTTCCTTCCATCTGCTGAAGGAAAGACCTGATCCAAACTCCTTGCCCAAGAAGAGCTATGCACAGGAGTATGAATTTGAAGATGATGAGGATAAGGCCGATGTCCCAGCTGACATTCGCCTCAACAGCCGAAGCCGACTTCCTGATCTGATACCAGACCTCGTGTCCAGTTGTCGCAAATCAAGTGGTGTGGGAGGGGGAACTTTAAGCCCTTTAATGGGTGATCTAGATTTTGGATACCCATCTCTTGGTCCCCCTCCGCAGTTGATGCCACAAGATGGACCGAAGAAAAGAGGCAGGAAGCCCTCAAAGCCTAAACGAGAAGGACCTCCAAGGCCACGTGGACGACCACGTATACGGCCATTGCCGGAACCTCACCACTCTAGGGGTATGATGGTGGAGTATGGAACAGGATATGTTCCTGAAAGAGGCAGAGGCAGAGGAAGAGGAAGAGGCAGAGGTAGACGGGATGAATCTATGATGGACATGGAGATGGCCAATAAAGATCAAAATCAGATGTATCAGCAACACATGCAGCAGCAAATGCATCACCAATCACAGCAGCAGCCACAGCATCAAGAGCCAATCAAACCCATCAAGGTAAGCTGTTCAAATTTAAAACTATAATCTCTTAAAAATATACTCACAAAAATTTGAGAAAGGTTGATGTGAATTCAAACATCCATAGTTGAAGATGGGCAATATATTGGGACCATATCAGTTATCGAGTTTTATTTTAAAGTATTGTTCAGTATTCAGATCAAATCAAATCAAAGTATTGGCTATTTAATATTACATGCTCATTACCCTCTATGAGCCAGAACATTAAAATAATTACCTGCTTATCAGTGTCTGTCAGAATTTTATTATCGGTGCATTCTTACTATAGTGCCCTATGATTTCTGCAATACGGAAAACACGGACGGTATCGCAGAATCTAGTCATAAAAATGGAATTTACTGTATAACGCGGAATGTCATGGAATTTGCCAAATTTTGGACAATTAAATCAAAAGTAGGTCTGTATACTTAAATCAAATTGCGATATGGACTAGGGTCAGTGAATATTAATTCGCAAAAATACTTTTTAAATATGAATCCTGCATGTTCTGCGTGTCTCTGTTTAAGTGAATGGCTCACTACATAACGCTCATGGTTTTTTTCAGCCTCTGCCATCTCAGAGCACATAAACATAATTTCTAAAATTGCTATGAGAGTCACTTCATGAGCATTTGACCGTTTCATTTGAGAAAATCTACCATCATATCATATACCAGGGTTTCCCAAAGTGGGGTTCACGAACCCCTGGTGGTTCGTGAGGAAATTGCAGGGGGTTTGTGAGTTGGTACAGGGTATGCCTACGAGTGTATGCCATTAGCGAATTAATTAAAAAAAATTTTTTTTGCAAATAACCGTTACAGGTTTATACAATTGTCGTGTAAATGTAAAATCTTAAATGTATAAAAATAATTCTCTTTTTGGAAAACCCTGTATTTAAAAAATTATTGTGGGAAAAATGTAATGCATTGTAAATTAAAGTAATATGAATTTTTATAATTTTCTGAGTGTAATAACAATAGCTATATAAATATTACTGAAATTTATAACTGATAAAAATAAATGTTTTTAAAGTTAAACATGCAAATGTGCCATTAACTTACTGAAATATTTACTTAAAATATCAGGGGGTACTTTAAGTAAATAATTTATGTCAAAGGGGTTCGGCTGACAAAAAAGTTTGAAAACCCCTGTCATATACAACAGAAACTTAAAGGTCTTCACAACAACCCATCAAAATAAAAGTTTGGTTTAACTTGAAGAAACTGTGACAGAAATATATTACTTAATGTAGTGATAGTACTGCTACTAATAATAAAACTATTACTTAATGTTATGATAATACTACTACTACTAATAAAACTATTGTTGAGACATTCGTTTCTAAGGAATATTTACCAGAAAATTTACTAGAAAAATATAATTACACAACACAGTATTTCAAAAAAAAAAAGCAATAAAATAATAATAATAAAAAAGTATTGCATAGGGCCTTAAATGTAATTTTGTTAAACTTTCAATAAATTGCTGTTAAATTTAGCAAATTTCATGATTTCAATTAATTAGACATGCTTTTTAATTAATAATATTAAATTTAACCACTAAAACAGAGTCTAGAAAAATTAAAATGGAAAAATAGAATGGGTTTCATAGGGCCCTACTAGTAGCTATTGAATGATGGGACAACTGCTTTGATAAAATTCCAGGTTATTTTCTATAATGTCTTGTTTCCCTTTATTAGATTAAACTTCCGATTGGAACCATGTCGTCTTCTGATGCCTTGCTGCGGACAGACTCCTTGTCAGGCACTGATCCGGCTCTCTCAGATGGATCTCTTGGTTCAGCACCCTCTTTGGGATTGAGCCCTGGGACTCCCGGAGTGCCTGACATGAACAGACCTCAAGACAAGAAGTCCAAATCCCACGAGGTATGAGAATGCAGTGTAGAGTTGTGTTGTGAGCATATTTTTACGTTTTTTATCTAACGATAAATTCTGTCCTTTATTTTTAGTTGGAAGAGAAAGACTCGGAGAAGACTGGCTTTGTTGCCTCATTTCTAGATTTTCTTAAGTCTGGAAAAAGGCCATCAGGAATGTCAACGGGCTCAGCTGACAGCGCTGGAAATGAAGATGCGTCTCCTGGGAAAAGTGGAGGCATTCGCCCATTATCTCCTCAACCACCTCCCCCAGCTGCTGCAGCCGTATCTGGTTATGGAGATGGTGAAAGTGATGGAGGACTGTCTTTGGGTGGCTGTCCGAGCCCATGCAAGCGCTTGGATGAAGAGCTGAAAAGGAACCTTGAGACATTGCCCTCCTTCTCGTCCGATGAGGAGGACTCCGTCGGAAAGAACCAGGACCTGCAAAAGAGCATCTCCTCTGCAATCTCTGCTCTGTATGACACTCCTCAGCTCACCTCGTCAATGCAGCCTCCTTCACTTCCGCCACCCCCTCCTCCACCTCCTCTGGAACCGCTGACACCAACACAGCAGCCACCAGCCCTCAGCCCTCAACCACCACTGCATACACACCCGCCCTCGCATGCCCCCACCCACTCTGTTGAGCCTGCAAGATTGCAAAGAGAAGAGCAGGAAGAAGAAATGGAAGAAGAAGTGAAGGATGTAGACGAGGTTGTGGAGCAAGACAAGGAAGAAAAGGAGAAAGTCCCAGATATGGAGCTGCTGAGTGTCCCCAAAGTTGGAGGTGAGGGTGATTTTTGGAAAGTAGGATGAATTAAGCAGCTTTCGCAAACACCTGTGCTTTGTTAAAGGGATAGTTCACCCAAAAATGAAAACTCTGTCATTAATTACTCACCCTCATGTTGTGCAAAACCCGTAAGACCTTCGTTCATCTTCAGAACACAAATTAAGATGTTTTTGATGGAATCCGAGAGCTTTCTATAACCCAGCATAGACAGCAAGGGAACTACCACGTTCAAGGTCCAGAAACATAGTAAAGACATTGTTAAAATAACTGTAATTTTATGAAGCTACAAGAATACTTTTTGTGTGCAAAGAAAACAAAAATAACAACTTTATTCAACAATTTCTTCTCTTCCAGTCAGACACTCGCGTATGCATTGTGGTACTCTCGTGAATGGCGGCGGAGAGTTGTTATTTTTGTTTTCTTTGCAAAACAAAAAGTATTCTCGTAGCTTCATAAAATTAAGCTTTTAATTTTTTTTTTTCAACAAAAAGTATTCTCGTAGCTTCATAAAATTAAGCTTGAACCACTGATGTCACATGGACTATTTTAATGATGTTAAAACGATATTTCTGGGCCTTGTGGTAGTGCTCTTGCTGTCTATGGAGGGTCAGAAAGCTCCTGGATTTCATCAAAAAATCTTAATTTGTTTTCTGAAGATGAATGAGGGTCTTATGGGTTTGGAACAACATGAGAGTGAGTAATTAATGACAGAATATTCATTTTTGGGTGGACTGTCCCTTTAAAATAGGGCATTGTTAAGACACAATAGAATACTTGTTTGCTGTTCTTTTGTTAATACTGTGGGAAGCTGAAAATTTAAGAGTACTCTTCTCTCTTGCAGACTCACCGAAAGAAGCTGTCGAAGCCCAAGCTCCCCCATCTCTCCCACCAGTTTCCCCATCATCCCCTGCTCCCTCCTCCACCTCCTCGCCATCACCGCTTCCACCCCTCCCCCTTCCCTCTCCTCTCCCTCAACAGGAGGACAATCCTTCCCCCTTTCAGAAATCGCCACCACAACAGTCCTCGCCTCCACCCAGTCCTGAGGCTTCTTCTGTGCCTGTCCTCTCTCCTCTACCTCCTCCTCCTGTGGAGCCTCCTCTATCCTCTAGCCCACTTTCGCCCAGTCCGCCTCCGGTACAGGAATCCATTGCAGAGCCCACCTCTCCTGAAGAGCCCCCTGCGCCTCAGATTTTACCGTTGCACTTGGCACAGAAACAGAGCGGTGCTGCCATTGTTGGCGAGACTGATGAGGATGAGAGTGAGAGTGGAGGCGAGGGCATTTTCAGAGAGAGGGATGAGTTTGTGGTGCGGATTGAGGACATCAGGAGTCTGAAGGTACATCAATGCATTCTGTTTCTGTTTTTAGATCTTTGCCAGCATGTGTATTATACATATGTGTATTGTGATGTGGTATGTTGGTTTAATTTGGTGTCTCTCCCTAGTTGGCCCTGCAGACAGGACGAGAGCCCCCTCCCATTTGGCGTGTACAGAAAGCTCTGCTGCAGAAGTTTTCCCCCGAGATTAAGGATGGACAGAGACAGTTTTGTGCCACTAGTAATGTGAGTCATGACCGATCACATCATTTGTAAAAATCTGCACACAATGTTTCAGCTATTTCTACTTTTTATTTATTTCTACTTCTTATTTATTAGTGCTGGCAAGCATCACTGTTATTATTGTGATTTTATGAAATTTCTACTTGCAGTGTTACTATTAATTTACAGAATGAGCAAACTTTCTATTTTTGTCTAATGGAAAATAATACAGGCTGATCCCATTCACCTACGCAGCACTACCATTTATAACACCTTTCTAACCGCAAAGCAGCACAGTTGCAACTACAAAAAGCATCGTGACTAGCATTGTGGCATTAAGCACAATTTTTTTCAGAAACAGCATTCTTGTAGCTTAAACAGTAGATCATGGTGCTAATATCCCCAAGTTCATGGATTCGATTCCCAGGGAATGGATGAACTGATAAAATGTATGCCTTCAATGCAGAGTTGCTTTGGATAAAAGGATATGCCAAATGCATAAATCTAATTTGTAGTTCTAGTAATTTCAACTGCACATATTGGATAGTACATTATTCATCAGCACACCATCAAAGGGATAGTTCACCCAAAAATGAAAATTCTGTCATTAATTACTCACCCTCGTGTTGTTCCGTACCCATAAGACTTTCATTCATCTTCAGAACACAAATGAAGAAATTTTTGATGAAATCTGAGAGCTTTCCGACCCTGCATAGAGAGCAAGGGAACTACCATGTTCAAGGCCCAGAAAGGTAGTAAGGACATTGTTAAAATGGTCCATGTGACATCCGTGGTTCCACCGTAATTTTATGAAGCTACTGAATACTTTTTGTGCGCAAGGAAAACAAAAATAACAAAGTTATCCAGCTATTTCTTCTCTTCTGGGTTCTTGTAGCTTCATAAAATTACGGTTGAACCACTGGTGTCACATGGGCTAATTTAACGATGTCCTTGCTGTGTTTCTGTGCCTTGATCATAGTAGTTCCCTTGCTGTCTATGGGAGGGTCAGAAATCTCTCGGATTTCGTCAAAAATATCTCGATTTGTGTTCCGAAGATGATCAAAGGTCTTAAGGGTTTGGAACGACATGAGGGTGAGTAATTAATGACCAAATTTTCATTTTTGGGTGAACCGTCTCTTCAAGTGATGGGTGATTCTGTGCTTCGTTTTGTTTTTGCATTTGTATGAGGTGAATTTTGCGTCACTGTAAGTTTCTAATGTAATGTCGTCTTTTGTCCCCTTCTCCTCAATTTTTCTGCTTCCTCTCAGTATCTGGGTTTCTTTGGGGATGCTAAAAAGCGCTACCAGCGGCTGTATGTGAAGTTTCTGGAAAACATAAACAAAAAAGACTACGTGAGGGTCTGTTCCCGTAAGCCCTGGCACAGACCTACTGTCAACCTGAGGTATTACGACCCCTTTATCTTGCTGTCTTGTCAAGTCATTGAGACAGTGACTTCACAGACAACATTTGAGTGTGAAGGCATCTCCTGAAAAATGGGTTCAGACTACCAAGGCACCAATGAATTATGTCTTAATGATCTAAAACAGATTTGAATGAGCTTTGTTGATACTGTTACTTCACTCCTTTCAGCTTCCAAATTTGCTTTCTTTCCAGCAGTATTTTAATTTTTTTCCACCAGCCATCGAATTGCATATGCAGGATTGTGAGAAATCATAGGCAAATGTATCTCTTTAAAAGCCAGCAGATGCAGGCATATTTGTCGACAGGATATTATACAAATGCTAGATTGGCATATCTTGTTCCCTCATCGTACTACATGCGAGGGCAGCATTTTTCAGATTTCAGACACATCCTATTTGTCAGTGTACAAGTTACAATGTAAAGGGCTGTTCACACCAAGAACCATAACAGTAAAGTTCTGTTAATCTTACTAATTTTATGAGACACACCACACCACAGCTATAAAAACAAGGAAATAGAGGAACAATATCACTGGAATCACTTTTAGAACTTTTTTTTTTCCAGCTGATGAATGATAAAAACATTGACAGCCAATCAGAATCCACCCAAACTTAAAGAGGTTGAGCACACTCTCATATGTTGGTATATGGTTACTGTAATGTCCCTTAATGGTTACTTTTGATGGCCCTTAATGTTTATTCATCTAGGGTAGGGTGGTTTGCATGTTTTGTACTGTTGACATGCTTGATAAAGGTGTTGTTTTTTTACTTTTTAGGAGACAGTCTCAACCACTCCCGAAGTTAGTGCCACCCCCCAACAACCAGACTCCCTTAGAGAGGACTGAGAAAGACAGAGAGAAGACTAAGGAGCCGCGGGAAAGCCGAGAGAAGAACAACATTCGGCTAAAGGAACAGCGGGACAAAGAAAAAGTGCTTAAAACCAAGGAGAAGGAAGAAAAGAAAGAGAAAGAAAAAGAGAAGAAAGCTTCACCTCCTCCTCCGCCACCTCAGAAGCCTGAGAAACGGACAGCGGTGACAGAACGAGGGAAGGTGAAGGAGGAGAAGAGGGGCGGTGGACAGGAGAAGAAGACCGAACGCTCTGCCAAACCTCAGCCGCCAAAGGTGAAGGCTGAACCTCCGCCCAAGAAACGCAGGATGTGGCTGAAGGAGGTACCCTCGTCCTCAGACTCGGACTCCTCAGCAAGTGAGGATGAAAGTGAGTATACTTTGAACGTGTATGGCATACATTTGTGACAAATTGACAGAAATCATCATAAATCTGTATTTTTATTTATCATTAAGACATTTGTAACAAAAAGTAAAGAAAAAAAGAAAGATGAATCTCTTGAAACTATATTCATTATATTTTACTCAGGAAAAAAAAGAAATTATGTTTTGCATAGAAAAGAAAAGCTCAGTTCAACTTTATTGACTCATAGTCCATTTACATTATAACAACATACAAAATTATAGCACAGACTAATTACCATACATAAAATGAAAAGCCCCTAACAAAAAAATCAAATATTTTTTATTTGCTCGACTTTCTTATTGCTGTACTGCAAACAAAGTTATTCTTATTTTCATAATCTGAAAATTTAATTATTATAAATATTTTCATCTAGATTTTATTTTTTGCTCTTAATGTATGCCGATATTAATACAGACATTACAGACATTTTTTTTCTAAAAAACATTAAGAATAATGGAAAAGTAAGTTCTTTTTGTAAAATCTTTGGATTTCCAGGTGAAATGTGACTTGTTTTTTTGTGCAATTCGAATGCAAAATGACTTTTTACACAGAAAAAAAAAATCCAGCCATGTGACAAAATAGTACGCATGTGTTGATGTGAATATAACTTGATGTGTGTCTATCCTGCAGTCTCGGTGAAAGCGGGCCTGAACACACGAGCAATGCGTGAGATGTACCGGAGCTACGTGGAGATGCTGGTCAGTACGGCACTCGACCCGGATATGATTCAGGCTCTAGAGGACACAGAAGGTAAGCGAATGTGATTAGCTCCCAAAATGAACGTAGCGCTCTGTCACCATCAGAACATGAGATGAAATTCACCCATCTTCTTGCATTACTGGCTATTTCAGACGAGCTCTATCTTCCTCCAATGCGCAAGATCGACAGCCTTCTGAGTGAGCAGAAGAGGAAGCTTTTGAAAAGAGTCAATATGAACTCTCAGCACCAGGTACTTCACGTTATTATTTGTGCTTGCTTGCTTATTTTTTTCCATTTTTATTCAATTGCTCAGTTTCTCTTTCATGTCCCTTAGCAACAGGGACCACGTTTTGAAAATCAAGGACTTTCAAGCACTTTTTCTCTTTTCCAGCATCTTTTTTTTTTTTCAAGGACTTCATATAATGTTTTTCTTAGTTGATTTGTTTCTCACATTTTCTTCATCCTTCACAGATTATAAACAGAATATAATATATGAAAAGAATTCAGACTATGGACAGAATATGTCTACTTGCATATTCATTTCTGTTCTACAAATTAAATAAATAAATACAGCCTATAGGCAGCAGCCTTGAGTAATGCCATTAAATTAAACACTACACTTAAAAACCTCTTTTCCTGAAATAATAGCCAGTATGCTGATTTACCTAAATTTCAGAAATTACTGCGGTGATTTCTTCTTCCACCTTGTTTTAGACACTAGTTGCATTATGTATAGTGTTTTGCTACTATATATTCACAATGAAACTTCACAAGGCATTCTTAGCTGCTGGATAACTAAAAACACTGCAGATATTCATTAATGCATTTTATCTCATCTCAGAAACAGACTGATTTTGACTGTGGTTTCAGAACTGCACAATAAAGCATTAAACTCACATGACTCACATTCAAGGCATGAGCCCTAAAGCATCTACAGAATAAAATACTAATTTATGCGAGACAATCTGTGACATACTATGATTAGATTTGAATGGCTCATGTTGTGTTACTGTAATTCTGAATTTCACGAATATCAGACTTTAGTTTTCTAAAAGCTAAATTTAAAGACCTTGTTTGAACCATTTCCTTGAATTTCCTTGTTTCTGCTCCACAGGAAGCTCTTCACACTTTCCCTCAGATAACGGCGGAGCCCCTGGACTCGGGGACGGTGAGGGTCAGACTGGGTGGTGAATGCTACAACCGCAAAACACTGAACCGCATCAAAAAGAGTGTTCCCAAACCACAGGTCAACAAAACCTTCATTTTTTGGTGCAGACCTCTGAATCTGATTTGATTATGGCAGCTTAACATAGCCCCACCCTTTCATTTTTAAATATAATGAATAGGGCTGTCAATTTATTATTTCATTTAATTTATTATTACTTAAGAAAAGAATGCTTTTATTCATCTAGGCTGCACTTAATTAATCAAAAGTGACAATGTCACTGTTTCCACAAAAAAGTGAAGCAGCATAACTGTTTTCAATATTAATATTAATCAGCAAATCAGCATATTAGAATGATTTCTGAAGGATCGTGTGTAACGATGCTGAAAATTCAGCTTTTTATCACAGGTATAAATTGCATTTTAAAATATGTTCAAATATAGAACAGTTATTTTGCATTGTAATAATATTTCACATTATTATTGTTGATGTTTACTATTTGTACTGTATTTTTTTGTGTGTGTGCAAAAGAGACATTTGTGACCTTGGACCACAAAACAAGGGTCAATTTTTCAAAATTGAGATTTATACATCATCTGAAAACTGAATAAATAAGCTTTCCATTGATGTATGGTTTGGCCGAGACACGACTACTTGAAAATCTGAAATCTGAGGGTGCAGAAAAATCAAAATACTGAGAAAATCGCCTTTAAAGTTGTCCCAAATGAAGTTCTTAGCAATGCATATTACTAATCAAAAATGAAGTTTTGATATATTTACAGTAGGAAATTTACAAAATATCTTCATGGAACA
>JAFVLL020008968.1:0-11721 GCA_021397915.2 Tor tambroides
CTCGAGCTCGACACAAGCACAGAGAGAAACAAAGACTGAGAGCCGTCGTCATTAATCTTAGTCAGTGGCCGGTGCTGGCGCAATCTGCATGACCGGGGCAGTGACAAATGCCACTATGTGACTGCAGCGTCCAATCTCCCCAGCTTCATCTCCCGTTAATGTCACATCCATCAGGCCCGAGCCGCTCGCGCCATGTCGCAGAAAATTAAACTGCTTACAGATAAGGGCTAATTGCATGGACAAGCGCGCGGTGATGGGGTGGTTGCACAAACTGTGCTTCTCTTGCGTGTGACTTCTTTGAAATATGTACCCCCTTATTTTGAGGGTGGTTTAAAAACAGGGCATATTTTAAAGCAATATTCCATTATAACACTCTGAACTTTAAATAGAATAGCCTACCTTAAATATCGCAAATAACATCTTTCGGTTAAAGATTTAAGCCTACATTATTTTCGGCAAACTAAAGACATTACACGGTGTATTACTGTGCCCACGAGAAGTATTTTTAATTATTAAATTTAAAAAAAAAGTTTTTAATGTTTTAAAATTGTATTCAATGTCTAAGATGGATATCAAAGGATACAACTGTATTTATTTAACTAAACTCACCTTATGCAAGGTTACACAAAGCTGAACTAACTACATTGCTTTTTATGTATGTGCCTTGATCCTGCCATACAGCTTAACACTGCCATCTAGTGGAGAAGCTCTGTTTGTGAGAATTAGCTGTCTGTAATTTCAATGTTGTCAACAAAACATTTAAAATAAAATAAAATAAAATAAAACAAAATAAAATAAAATAATTACTAAGCAATGACGGAATACACTGCCTTAACAAATCACAAAGCCCTTTCAGGCAAAGTGTGCTATGGTATAGAATGGTGTAGGCTAAGACATGCCAGACCTATTTATTTCCTGCATATTATGGGAAAAGTGAGTCACTGCTAAATTTACTGTTGAACATGTGCTCTTACATTGTGAGCCATAAAGAATTTAGCTTTTTCACAAATTTTAAAATATGGACATCATATCATTAAAGAATGTGGAATCTATTTCGATGTGGAATCTATTTCAAAATATAAACAGTCAAGAATGCACATTTTAACTTTCTGTTAAAATATTTTGCGAGACAGGTTTGATTAAAAGGATTTAGTTTTGTTTTTTGCTTCTCCTCTATCTGGAATTCACACCCCATCCCAGTAGGTGGCGGAATTTCACATTAAGCTGGTGCCAACCGCCAAAAAACGTGAAAGAAGAAGAAGAAGAGGAAGTAGCATCTGTTCGCAGAAGAGCCTTTGCGAGGACAGAACTGTTGTTAATGAATTGTTCCTTGTATTTATGTGATTACATCGGAAGCCTGTCATTGTCAGTTTCGGAAATTATGACAAATTGAGGAAATCGTCTTTCGATTTAACATCACGAAATTCCTGCGGGTAAGGTGAAGTTATTGCTAAATTAATTCTTACTTTCATTACATTTCATTAATCTTAAATTCATTAATTAACTTTCATGTTAATTTCGCCCACTGTGAATGTTCTAATTATTAGTATTTGCTGTTAATTCACTATCGACAAATATATGTCGTGTGTGTGTGTGTGTGTGTGTGTGTGTGTGTGTGTGTGTGTGTGTGTGTTTTCATCTGTCTATCTATGTCTATTTGTCTGTCTGTCTATCTAACCATCTTACGAAAATATGGTTTTACTACATATAAAACCAAAAGAAAAAAGAAATAAATCATGGTTGCTATAGTTAAACCTTGGTAACCACAAATAAACCATGGTTTTGCTACACTAACCATAGTTTAGCCATAGTATTTGTAATAAAACGGTGTGGTGGTTATACAAATGGTAATCAATACGCCAAAAACATGGTTACTGCACTTTTAAAAGCATGGTTGATTTTAATTATTTGATGACATATTTCCTTACTATTCTTTCTTCTTCTTTTTTTCTTTTTTTTCCAGTGAATATGATGATAGTGCTTGGTCAGGTTATATTTTCAGGGGGAAAAAAACACTGATTTGATTACAATTAAATGAATGGCTTAGAGTGGCTGAAGTCTGAAATGACTGAAAATGGACAGCACAAATGGCTGCACAGATACTTTTTACAACCTACACGTGATGGATAGGCTTTCCTTGAGAACTAGGTGTCCAAGTCCTGACATCAAAATTGAAAAATAAAAGGTTGACAACAATATGGCTTTGTACTTTTAAAAAACAATGTATTTGAAGAATTAGATGTGCTTAAGAATGGATGCACTAATATTGTTCTGTCTTTGCAGTGTGTGAAGAGAATGCTTAACATTTCAAGCCAGATGTCAGCTCAGATGCAAATCTCCCTTCTGGATGAAGGAGGTTTGGATCTTCACACTGGACTGACTTCTGCACATCCTTCAAAACCTACAGATGGTCAGTGGACGGAGAAAAACCAAGAATTTGAGAAGGAACAAGAAGTCAGTGTCACAACACAATGTGAGGACAAGGATGCAAATGTGTTGCAAAATAAGAATTGTAATGGAAACAAAAGATTTTATGAATGCCCTTTGTGCCTTAAACGATTTGGTGCTCCATCCAAACTAAAAAGGCATTGCCTTATTCACACGGATCAGAGGCCATTTCAGTGTTCCATATGCTTTCGTGCCTTCAGAGAACGCTCTCATCTAAAAGCACACATCAGAACTCACACCAACCCTTCATCACCAGATGCTGTCACACCTCCCGGAAAAGGGATCTTTCCAGTATCCAAGTCTTCTGATCGCATGTGTACTCTTCAACTCAAAAAGAAAAGTGGATATCAATGTGAAATATGCTTGAAGAAATTCAGTTTCCCCTCAAAACTAACTCGACATCTGTTCGTTCATTTTGACGTCAAAGCTTACACTTGCACAATCTGCAGAAAGTCATTCAAGCAGGCATATTATCTCCATAAACATTTCAAGGTACACACAGGAAAAAGAAACGGCAATTCTAGGTTGTGTAGCGTCCAGCAGAAGTATGGGGCCAAATCTCCAAAACCTGGAGCTTTAGAACGTACCAATAACTGCAGACCAGATGGTGGTAATGTGTGTTTACCTCAGATATTAGACTCTTTAGAAAACAAAAAGCATGAAAAACCCAAATGCCAAAGCAAGCTTAACCAAAAGATCACACTGACTGAGTCAAATTCAAGTACCGTAGAGATTAAAAGCTCTGACACTTTGAAAAATACTGAAGTGCAGATCACAACCTCCAGCCCAGTTTACCTTAAGCACACACATAAAGGTGTAAATCAGTGCAGCATCTGCCTGAAGAACTTTCCATATCCTTCTAAGCTTGCCAGACATATTTTGAGCCACACAGATATCAGACCATTTAAGTGCCATGTGTGCTTGAAATCATTTCAGTTTCGGTGGCATTTGCAGTGCCATGTGAGGATACACAAAAAAAAGGGTCAGAATATAATTGCTGATCATTTGGAACAGGTTCATACAATTTCTTTTAGTAATGCTGCGAAATCTGAAGAACAAGATGTGCAAATATCCTCACAAGATGGAGCTGAAGACTCTGCTAAAGTTCACAAAGATCAAAATACGGTTATGGAGTCTCAAAAAATGAGTGGTGACTGCAGTAATTCAGGTGTATATTTGGAAGATTCCCTTCTAAATAAAGAAGGTTTGGATCTTCACACTGTATTGAGTTCTGCATATTCTTCCAATCCTTCAGAGGGCCAGTGGATGGAGGAAATCCAAGAATCTGAGGAGGAACTGGAAGCCAGTGTCACAACACAAACTGAGGACAGTTATGTAAATGTGAAGGTGTTGCAAAGTAAGAATTCTGATGGAAGCAAAAGAGCTTGGCGGCTGCCCTGTAAAACACAAAATCCATTTGGTGCTCCATCTTGAACTAAAAATGTACTTTCTGTCTTATTCACACGAATCAGAGGCCCTTTCAGTGTTTCATATGCTGCCGTGCCTTCAGAGAACGCTCTCATCTAAAAGTACACATCAGAACTCACAATATTCCTGAGAAGCGGAGAACACCGTCACACCAGAGTTATAGAGACAATAGTATGCCTTGTAACCGAGCATCAAAGTCAAGGTTAAAACCCTCTCCAAAACAATCAACTGCCCAAGATGATACCAAGTCAACAGATAAAGAAAAGTCAACGGTGCACCAAGTTGAAAATATGGTTACAGAGAATATGGCGTCTCAAATTATTAGTGGCGACTGCAATAAATCAGATGCATATTTGCAAGATTCCCTTCTAAATAAAAAAGGTTTGGATCTTCACACTGGATTGAGTTCTGCGTATTCTTCCAATGCTTCAGAGGGCCAGTGGATGGAGGAAATCCAAGAATCTGAGGAGGAACAAGAAGCCAGTGTCACAACACAAACTGAGGACAGTTATGTAAATTCAAAGGTGTGGCAAAGTAAGAATTCTAATGGAAGCAAAAGAGTTTATGGTTGCCCTGTGTGCCATAAACGATTTGGTGCTCCATCTGAACTAAAAAGGCATTGTCTTATTCACACGAATCAGAGGCCCTTTCAGTGTTTCATATGCTGCCGTGCCTTCAGAGAACGCTCTCATCTAAAAGTACACATCAGAACTCACACCAACCCTGTGAAGAGGAGGACACGATCACTCCACAGCTTTAAGGACTACAGTGTGCCCTGTAATCAAACATCAAAGTCAAGGTTAAAACCCTCTCCAAATTATCTAACTGTCCAAAATGATGCAAATTCAACAGAAAACCAACGGTCAACAGTTCACCAAGATGAAAATGTGGTTACAGAGAATATGGCATCTCAAATTATTAGTGGTGACTGCAGTGAATCAGATGCATATTTGCAAGATTCCCTTCTGAATAAAAAAGGTTTGGATCTTCACACTGGATTGAGTTCTGCATATTCTTCCAATGCTTCAGAGGTCCAGTGGAAGGAGGAAATCCAAGAAGCCAGTGTCACAACACAAACTGAGGACAATGATGTAAATGTGAAGGTGTTGCAAAATAAGAATACTGATAGAAACAAAAGAGTTTATGATTGCCCTGTGTGCCATAAACGGTTTGGTGCTCCATCTGAACTAAAAAGGCATTGTCTTATTCACACGAATCAGAGGCCCTTTCAGTGTTTCATATGCTGCCGTGCCTTCAGAGAACGCTCTCATCTAAAAGTACACATCAGAACTCACAATATTCCTGAGAAGTGGAGAACACCATCACACCAGAGTTATAGAGACAATAGTGTGCCTTGTAATCGAGCATCAAAGTCAAGGTTAAAACCCTCTCCAAAATATCTAATTGCCCACAATGATACCTCTTCAACAATTAATCAAAAGTCAACCATGCAACAAGATCAAAATGTGCTTACAGAGGATATGCTGTCTCAAAATATGAGTGGTGGCTGCAGTGATTCAGGTGTATATTTGTCAAAAAGTACTAGCCCTTTTGAGAATGTTGAGAACAAGGTTGTTTTCTGGTGCAACAACAAATCAGTTTGGGGTCTGACGCATAAAAATGACGTCTTGCTTGATGGGAAAAAGGCATCTGACATTGTGCCTTTTGGCAGGGTGAGTGACTGTCCACCCAAAACTGACTCATCTCTCCCTCATTGTGCTCCCGTATCAAGAACTGAGGAAAAATGGGCACATCACATGGATGATATTGAAGATTGTGTCTTTGTGGCCTCTGACACTGTTGTGACACAGTGTGTCCCTGACTCTTACGACCCCAGTTCTTGTCAGTATCAACAGAAACCTGATGTCCCCAGAATCCCCGAAGTTGTTGTGGAGCTTGAAGACTTTGAGGATCCAGATGAATGCTTTATCAAACCTCCACATGACCTCCCCTTTTGTCCTGACTGTAATCAGAGTTTCCGCACCATAAGGAACTTATATGCACATAACTGTGCAAACAGATATCCTGAAGGGGAAATGAAGAAATCCCACCAATGTGACATTTGCTTCAAATTCTTCAATGCACCATCCAAATTGAAGAGACACTATGTTACTCACACTGGTCAGAGGCCGTTCCAGTGCACACAGTGTCAGAAGTCCTTCACACAGTCCCATTATCTAAAAACACACATGCTGTCTCACAGGTAGAAGGGTTACTCAAAAGTTGTACAAAGATACGACCAAACCAAAAGGGTTTTCATTTGTATTTCAGTTGTGTGCTATGTTGTTCTTTGAAATACTATGGTTTGGCTTTTCAAATAAATTTTGGATTTCCTGTTACAGTGTGATGTAATCATATATTTGTTTGATAAAACCATATATTTTACATAATACATTGATGTGTAAAAAACAAGACAGAAATTTAATTAAAAACACTGAAATTTGGTGGGTCATCATTTGCCAAGTGGCTGTACCATTTCTTCTTCGTCGTCATCTTCGTTGTCATCTTTTAATTTAATGATAAAGTCATTTACTGTAAGAAATGTGCACACCAAAGTTTTGCATGCCATTTGACCATCTGTTTTCGATTTTTCCGACTAAAAAACATTATTCAGTATCTGTCATTTGCGGTACTTCTATGTATATCCACTAGATGGTGTAATTTGCTTGCTCACTGTTATTAATTTACAAAAGTAACGGACACTTATGGTCCACCTCAAATGTCTATAGCACGGAAATACGTCATTATGGCTTTTATAAAGCTACCAGTCAGGTTCGCACACTATGGCTGAAATTGATGTATCCTATATAATAGCCATATGCCTATCAACACATTTTATACATCACTTTTCAACTTTAACCTCTTTTTGTCAACTTCTGGAGTCCTTTCCTTCAGTATGGGGGTAATGAGAATTAAGAGTTTAGAGTTCAAGTAGGAAACTAGAAAAAAATCCTATGGTTCATTTTATTATGTCAATCTAAGCATATATTTCCTGAAATGAGGAGTGTTTATATATTTATTAATTTATTTTTACCTCAGCAACCCAACATCCAATCACAGTAATGGCTTGTTGCTAACAGGAAATCACTCCATGTACCTGTAGGCTTTATTCAAGTTTAATAAGTGTAAGCTGTACCTAGGTACAAGTACCTCACTGGGCGCACTGACCTCTATGTTATGCCAAGTTTTACTCTGATTTATTTCATTAAAAATATAGGCTATGATTTTTTTTTGCCCCCATGCTAGCATGTCGGTTTCCCATAACAGATCGTATGAGAGTCTGTATGAGGTTTTGTGTAGATGCTTTGTTTTTACCTGTGAGGAACAGCCTTTATTTGGATCAAACAGGCTTGTCCTGAGAGTGGAGGAACAAACAATCAACCAACCTAATCCTTCACACAATACTTTAAATATCAAATGATAGGTCATAAATCTGCTGTGAGTTAGTTGACACTCTATCAGTATTCAAGTTACATTCTAGGTCATCCTCAGATTAAGCTTTGTTCTCATCATTTACATTTCTCTTGAGGAGGTTAACACAAAGTCTAATCCAATGAAAAGTCTATATCTGATAGGCTCATCAAGTCATTCTGGTCAAATACATTGTTAAATGTCGGCTAATGGTGTTTTGTGGTGAGACAAAAGGATTTTGTTTATCCCGTCAAATATATCCGGAAATGTTTGTTCAAGCGCCATAATTTCATAGTCATGTATTGCTTTTCTGCTCTTTAATGCATGACCCAGACCAATGAGAGGATATTGTCCTGCCAAGTGGATGAACATTAACATGCAACCCACAACTGGCAGGTCATTAGTGCAACAACAAAAGGCTTCACTAATACTATGCTGATTCAGATTTGAGTGTGTTTTGGTTTTAAACCTGAAACCAATTCTTAATCATATAGTGACCCATCTAGAATCTATATCTTAAAGCTTAAGTGTAATATTTTCAGTGTTAACATACCTTTTAGTATCCCACTTGAATATGCAGAGCCCAAAAGTAAGCCATTCACCATTTGATTGAAGCAGTGTCCAATTCATAAATTAATATTTTAATGAATTCATTGAACAGGTTCACAAAACAGTTAAGGAATCGACCTAAATTAGTCCAAGCTGTTCTGGACTAATTTTAATGAAGAAGTAAATTATGTAGGTTTTAAATGGCTTTATGTTTTTCTGAGTTGAATCATGGATGCAAGGAGCTGAATAAAATGCAAAACAGCAATATGTACCTGGAATATGTCAAGGACAACAAGATGGCAAAAGAATCGCTGAAACAATTTTTGAACCTTTTCTTAAAAAGAGAAATTAACAGTTTGAAAGAACCAATTCCATTAGTTGATTCTGCCAACAGAGCGACAACAAAGCTTGTTTTCAAGTCCTTCCCATGTCAAAATCTTGCCAGCCGGTAAGGCAAGGCACAGTCTAAGTCAAACACACCAATTATTTTTGCAATTCACGTTGACAACTATTGGGTGTCTTGTTTCATCAGACCATTTGTGCATCAGTGCAAACAGAGTGAAAAGTTGAGATCCATTTAAGGCAAAACAAGTGATAGCCAACTGGGTCTTTTGTACTCTTCTGTGATTAAAGTCAGCAGCTGAATATGGTGAAAGTGTAATTTATCCCATATACTATATCTGAGCACACTGAACTGGCTGTCCAAAACCTAAAAATTGTGACCTTATCAGGCAGTGTCTGAAGGTATGACGCTTTGATGCAGATCCGTATGTCTGCACATTTTGAAACTTTTTAGACAAGGTTCAATGCTGATAACTCCAGAGCTTCTTAGTTCAAAAAATCCCTTGCTTTAAATCTGAGTTTTTGTTAAATACTCCATTCAACTAAAATCCCTAGAGCTCAGATGTTCTCATTTTCCTGTAGTGTTTGCCCATTTGTGCATGCAGGTTCAAGTGCTCTCTCTGTGATGTGAGGATCTCCTTTCAAATCCCTCTATCCCTTTTTCATTCCAACAATGGAAGCTCAGTGTCAATAAGACTGTTCCAAAATAACCTCAGACATTGAGGCAGAGGGCTGCATGTTTTTATTATGAGCCAGTAAAAGATGTCAGCCGAGTACACCTCTCAGCGGGGCTCTGCCACACTTGGTTTAAGAAGTGGTGACGATGTCAAACTTCCTGCAGGCGACAGGATTCCAGCGGTTTAATTTCTGTTAAGTAGGCCCAGTCATGCAAGGACGTTTGCAGATCATAAAAATCATTAAAAAATTAATACATTTTTTTAAAAAATAATTTAGAAAAAATTAATAAATTAATGTAATTTAAAGTAAATGTTAAATGACTGCCTAGTGGCAGTCTACATTT
Organism: Tor tambroides; assembly: GCA_021397915.2. Lineage (NCBI taxonomy): Eukaryota > Metazoa > Chordata > Actinopteri > Cypriniformes > Cyprinidae > Tor > Tor tambroides. The sequence continues at coordinate 9,200 of JAFVLL020008968.1, forward strand.
AATATATAAAGAGTGTAGTGTTTGTCTGTGAAAAATTGCTTTATTGTTATTTATGTTAGATATTGTGTATGTTGCTTTATGCATTAATTAATATTTTCTGAAAGTGTTTAGCATGATTAATGCATTTGCTAATTGGTTGTTGTGCTATAGTTACATGTTCTGGGTGACTGCGAGGGAGCATGTGGTTGCCAAAGTATTCTGAGTGTTTTTATCATAGATACAGTATGTATACATAGATGCAACATTCGACTGCTCCAGACATGTTGATTTGTCCACCATATTGGAATGGTCAATGTGTCATCAATCACAGTAAAAAAATCAATGAGTTTTCTAAGATGCCACAACTTTGTGTAACTTCAAGTTGTAAAGATTGCCGATGTTTAAATTCTTGAAGAAATGGCACTTCAGCTGGTTTTTGCTGGTTGGTCAGCTGGTATGCTAGTCTGACCAGCTAAAACAGAGGTCAAAAACCTAAAGCCAGTCTGCAGACAAGCTATAACCAAGCTGGAAGACCAGCTAAAATCAGCCAACTAGCTTAGGCTGGTTTAAGCTTTTTTGTTTTTCTCAGCAAGGAGGGTCTGGCTGATCAATATACTTTAATTCTATAGTGTGATTGCCAGATGGTTGCTTACTGGCCCAAGTCAAAAAAGTCAACCACCAGTATTTATGATTTTTTTTTCCCCATAGAATGGCTCAGATCTTTCCCTAAATGTATGTCTATAGGACATACTCTTTTTGGCCCCTTTTATCATCTGCCGCTTAAAATCCATAACAAAAAAGTAATAGCAAGTCAGACAATCTGAGGTATCAATCATGTCCATAGCACTATTGGTGTACATTTTTATTTGTCAGTTCCCAGTCAAGTTATTATGAAGCCAATATCAATGAGCAACAGCCAAACCGTTAGTCATGTTGTAATACCTTCCTTGTGCTGCCAGCCAAAGAGACTTATCTCCATTCTGGGTTGGCACCATATAAAGGTGCTCTTCCCATAACCCCACTCCACATCCACTGTGACCTTGTCCCTATCCTGAAGATTCCCCTCTCAGCCAATCCTGGGATGAAGTTACACACATAGGCATTCCAGTGGTCTGAAGCCACAAGGGTCTCTCTCAGCTGTAGCCCCCAGGGTCTGTCTGCTGGCCCTCTCCTGTGTGTTTGTGTTAGTGGTAATAATAGAAGGTTAAGTGTGTGATGATGCGGAAACCAATCTTTGGAGCTGGGGTGAGAATGAGAGGCATCTCAGAGGGTTGGAGACCAGGATATTTTGGACATGCCAGGCCAGGGTCTTTCACTTCAGCAGCAGAGGTTCTGGTTTCAAGGCTGTCCCCTCCTCAAAGCACAGAAACCTTACACCACAAGAATTGACTTAATGTGACTCAGCTCCTCAACTTCACTGACAACCATAGTGGGTCAGGTATTCAAGACTGGGAGGTCATACGGTTGTTTGGATCTCTGAGCTTTGTTGCTGTTGATTGATTTATTAATGGATCTTTAATAGTTCTTGAGGCATTTGATATTTACTGCTGCTGGCTAAGGAAAGCATTACTATTGCTTATATGAAATACATGTTTGCTACACTCTAAAAAATGCTAGGTTAAATATGGACAAACCCAGCGATTGGGTTGTTTTCTACCAACAGTTGGGTTAAATGTTTAACTCAGCCTTCTGGGCAGTAACCCAACCACTGTGTCAAAAACAACCCAATCACTGGGTTTGTCCATATTTTACTGAGTGCTGGGTTGTATTTAACCCAGCATTTTTAGAGTGTACACATTCCCCTAAACAACTATTTGGCATATGCTGGCCCAAACAGTTTGTGCTATGAATATCTCAAAACACTGGTTTAAGTAGAGGTGTACTGTTATTTTTTCTAAATGATCAGACCTTTGCCTGGTGGATGATAAAATGAGTAAAAAGATTCCATGAACTTACTAGGAACCTATGGACCAATTATCAGACTATAGGGAGACTTTGGAGTGGCATTATTTTACTGTTAAAAAATCAGATGCCCTGAAACCACTTAGCAATGCCCTAGAAGCAACCCAGAACATTCTAAGAACCACAGAGCAACTTTCAAACAACCTCTCAGATCATATTAGCAAAGGCGTTGCAATGACCCAGAGCATCATATGAGGCAAACAATGTGTTAACAACCACTCAGAACATGTTAGAAAAGTTGTTGCAACCACACAGAATAACCTAAGAACAGCATAGCAATGTGTTAACAACAGTGTTGATTTCGTCAACGAAGACGACGACGAAAAATATTCGTCAACGAACATTTTTTCTGTGACTAAAACGAGACGTTGACGAGCTAAAACTAATATCTGATGATAAAAACTATGACGAAATTTATGCAGTGTCTTCGTTAACAAGACGAGACGGGACTAAAATGTTATTTGAGGACTACCGGACATTCAAAACACATCCTATAGGCTAAGTTAACTGTCTTGTCTTTCAAAATGTGCGTCCCTGTCATTGGATTACAATCAGATGAAGGGCGTTCGCATATCTAGCCT
>JAFVLL020008969.1:0-16139 GCA_021397915.2 Tor tambroides
GCGGTTCTAGGACTTCATCTTTAGGGGGGCTTTTTCCCTCAGAGAGACCATTAGATACAATGATACAAATTACCTAAATAAATAGTATTTTACTGTGCTTATGAAGACTGTATTACTGTATGAAGTAATTAGACACAATTACCTATTAAAGTTACAGACGTTACTTAGTGAGTGATTCTCATGTTTTTCTTTTGTTGTTTGATTAGTTTGTAATGTTGCAATTCAACATGTAGTTGGCTGGTAAAATACTTGAGTAAAATACTTGTGGACGGGCACTGTTGCAATTTATATAGTTGGATGTTGTGCATGTCACTAAGCTAACAGCATGCTATAATCAAAAATGTATAGCATATAAATATTAGGTTAAGGAACCCATTTGTAAGTAGACTTCCCATATGTTTTTGTCACTGAACAAAAAAGCACGTCACAGTGTATTTTGGGATTGCCAAAAGACAGTATCCGAGATGGTAGCATACCCTTCCAAACAGCCTTCGCAACAGCATCCTGCCTATGATGCTGAAGAGGTAAGCGGTTCACTGGATTTTGGAATACAGCTATTGTTTACTGTTCTTTACTATATTTGCTCACAGAGTTTGTTTAGACAGATGTGGAAGGACTCACGGTGGTATGCTGTCAAACTCTGGGATGGTAATGAACTCCATCTCTTTGATCTGGTTGCGCTGAGGTTTCCTGGGCGGCCCCTGTTCCTGAGGGGCGGGTGGCTCATCTGTCTGCCTGCTCTGAACTGCCACCTGTCCTCCTCTGAAGACAACACAAAAAGCCAAACTCATCAGTTTCCGTCAAACAGAAACTGGTTGAGGTGGCTTATGATTTTTGTGCTTCTTAATGAAGCAGCAAACTGAATAAGGCACCATCCCACTGTGGTATAGTTTGGAAAGAAACATAAAAACAGGAAATACCCTTGCAGAGCTGCTTGTTGGCCTCTTTTTGGCATGTGTGGAGGGATGTTGTTCTTGAGGTGAAGGGCATCCTGCTCGTCCTCCTGGAAAAATCCTTCTAGATCCTGTTGAAAAGATCAATAAATAGAAGCAAAGTAAAAATATAGCTTTTGATCATATGTGATAAAGTGTTACTAGTGATGGGCGCCTTTGAAACACTGCTTCATGTAGCTTCAAAACCTCCAGAGCAGTGGTTCACAGACAGAGCATATCAAACTTCGAAAGAGTGAATCATTTTGTGAAGCTATGGGTTCACAAAAGACTTACAGATATTACCTATAAAATAAAATAAATAATAATGAAAACATCACACCTTCAAATGCTTCAGCAAGCCTCTCTGCTCTCCCACATATCTCTCAAAGCGATCCAGAAGCTTGTTGACGGCAGAGACTTCTTGCTCGATTTTGAGAAGAGTCCCACGTTTGTCTGGATCTTTTGCTAAAGAAAAAAAATCGCATGAGGCATACTGTAACAAATCATGCCACCAACAAGGAACATAATTTAAAATTATGCAATATAAGTCAATTTGTGAAATTTTTATTTTTTTAAAAAAAATCTGTTTGGTCAAAATGGTTTTGGAGGGCCAAAATATAGTGACGTTTAATTACAGCTTCTCCGATGCTGTGATTTGACTAGTAAACATCAGCAATTTGGATGCAGATCACCGCAAACAAAAATGATGCTAGAATAGCAATACATAAAAAAAATTGTTCGGCTAAAATATAAACAGGTGGCTCAATGGTGAAGAACTTTACTATGACTGGTTTAATTTATTAAATTAGGCTAGTTCCATTCACGCCCATTCACACCAAGAACGCTAAATATAATGAAAATTAGGTTAGCATCCACGCTACCATACAATAATGTTCATTTGTCGCCTTAAAGCAGGATGGATTTTCATTGGCTCTTAACGTTTCAATTGTTTATCAACTGGGGGAAAAAAAAAAACGTTTTGTAAGTGATTTCAATATGGTTCTTCTGTGTCGTTATCGTTATAGCTGTGGTGTGGTGAAACTTAAAGGGATAGTTCACCCAGAAATGAAAATTCTGTCATTAATTATTCACCCTCATGTAGGGCTGGGTATCGTTCAAAAATTTTCGATATCGATACCGATACCGATACCTTGAGTTCGATACCGGTTCCTGAACGATACTTTTTTCGATACCAATTTTATGAAATCAGTTTTAACAAGATTACATTATCTCAAAAAACTTTGGTTTTATTTTTTTCAGCTTGTTGACATTGATACAGACTCAAAGACTCATCTCCTGAGCCACTGCACAAAGGAACAAAATATATCCAACACAATAAATCAGTGCAAATAATTTTAATAAAGCTCAAATAGTTTTCAGTTTACACTAGTGTTTGTTCGTTTTAAAACGCATAGCTCAGACAGAATCTTCATTTCTATTCATTTATTCTAGGTTGTTAAAGACTTCAAGAAATTGAAAATCTTTATCCACTTTCATAAGTGGGTGTTTTATTTTCTTTCACCATACGTGAATTATTGTTATTAAATTCTGTGTTGTAGTATGTCTAATTATTTGAATGCATAAAAACTAAGTTTATTCAAATTTATTCTTAAAATAGCCTTATGAAATGTTTTATTTTTCCTCAGAAATTCTGTGTTCTGTATCTGGTTTTCAAATGAAGGCATAAAACATTAATTTCATTCATCATTTAAATGATTGAAAATCAAACTTTATTTATTTAGGCAAACAAAATTTTACTATTAAAATTAAAACATGGAAGAAATGTTGTGTGATCATTACTTTAAAAAAATATAAAGTTTTAATAATTTTAATAGTAGCCTAGTAGTAGCAGTATGTACACTCTGCTGAACAATATTAATATATTTCTGCCGCAGTATCGTCCAAGTTAAACCGAACTTTTATTTTGACGGGTTGCCGTGAATACCTTTACAGTTCTGTGTGTGTATGATATGACGCTAGTTTTACTCAAATCAAATGGTAAAATGCTCATGGAGTGACTCTCAGAGCAGTTCTGGAGATGTTGTTCATGTGTTTATGTCCTCATTTAGACGGCAGACGCTGAAATCACCGCGAGCGTCACGCGCGCTTCAGTCTGTGTGTAGTAAACGAAACCGCGCGATATAGAGAGCAGACTGCTCCGTACGCTTTTGAATCGCTCTCGCGGATGTCAAACACTGATCAATCAGCGCCGCGTCGCTTTTAGTCAAACACACCTAGTGCTGCAGGCTTATTGCCTCACTGACGTTGAGATTAACCCCTTAGGTATCGAAATTTGGTACCGAACGACAAGACGTTTCTCGATACTCGGTGGTATCGAGGCAATTCGGTCGGTGCCTAAAAAGTATCGAACTCGATACCCAGCCCTACCCTCATGTCGTTCCAAACCCGTAAGACGTTCGTTCATCTTCTGAACACAAATTAAGATATTTTTGATGAAATCCGAGAGCTTTTTGACCCTACATGGACAGCAATGCAACTGACACATTCAAGGCCCAGAACAGTAGTAAGGACATCGTTAAAATAGTCCATGTGACATCAGTGGTTCAACCATAGTTTTATGAAACTACAAGAATACTTTGTGCGCAAATAAAACAAAAATAAAGACTTTATTCAACAATGCTTCTCCTGCGAACCACGTCATCCACCATTATAAAGAGTACCAGGACGCATGAGTGTGCTTTCCTCTGTACGTAAACAAAGCATGCATGTGATGCTGCTGACATACAACACGCATGCACTGCGCACGTGTCGTGGTACTCTCCATAATGGCGGATGACATGGTTTGCAGGAGAAGAATTGTTGAATAAATCCGTTATGTGTGTTTTCTTTGGACGCAAAAAGTATTCTCTAAGCTTTGTAAAATTACAGTTGAAACACTGATGTCACATGAACTGTTTTAACAATGTCCTTACTACGTTTCTGGACCTGGGAACATTTGAGTTGTGCTGCTCAAATGTTGGGAGTGTCAGAGAGCTCTCGGATTTCACCAAAAATACCTTAAATTGTGTTCCAAAGATGAACGAAGCGATCGACATGAGGGTGAGTAATTAATGACATAATTTTCATTTTTGGGTGAACTATGCCTTTAAAGAACTAAACTTTATTTTCGGCTAAATACAAACTTTTCGGTAGAAAATTATTTTGGGTACATCACTACTAACGGATACAGTAAATGCAGCATACCAACAGCTCGAAGCTCCAGGAGTCTTTTAATCATGGAAATTTTGTCGTTAATATGTTGGGTCACTTCTTCAAGCTCACAGTGATTCATTTCTTTAAAGAGAAGATACAAAGATTAGGAGTTAACAAGAGCTTATATTGAAAGACACACACAACATCACCTACCAAGCCTAGAAACAAGTCAAACATACTTAGCAACACCCTAGCAACCACCTGGAACACCTTGGCAACACCCTAGCAAAGCTACAGTAGTGTCCACTCTGAACACCTTAGCAACTGGTTCCAAATAATTTAGCAACCACTAACAGCACATTAGCTCAGACACTCATAACACCTTAGCATCGCCCTAGCAACCTCGCAGAAGGCAAGTATTCTACCGACACAAATCAAATTATATTCACTGTATATAAGCTATATGTCGAAACGTCCGCATATTTTCAGTGAAGGCTTTATCAGTTCTTCTTTGTGTTGTTTTCTTTTTGCTAATCTTTAAGAGCTCATAACGTTATATGACGTCAACAACAACAAATGTAGTGACTGACAGATCGCAGCGGGGGAAGGAGACACTACTTACACGAAACACTGTTTTACGGTTCTTATACTGATCTGTTACAGGCATAAAATACGGTCCATAAACTCTTCATTACTGTAGTAGAACGACTGCTGACTAACGACACTGTTGTGAACAAATCAACGACATTATACGTTAGGAAAGAACGTGCAAATACAATTAATTATACTCACTTGTCTTGTGGATTTGTTTGTGGGATTAATTCAGAAAGGAGTGTGAAGTCAGATCGCGCCAATGTTCAAACGCACGCACGCGCAAAACGAGACCGTGTGATTCGTCCACGCACTTTCGTCACAGACAGCCTCTTCAGCATTTCTCACGACTGTAACTTACTTTCTAATTATTAGATTTCTAAATATTATGTAATGTTTTTAACACTGGCTCTGTCTTTATTTAATATGTATTTATGAAATCTTCTTTTTCTAAGTTTGTTAATGCGGCCAGAACCAGATATTTTGGTAATATCAAATCGGACTTCAACCTTCTTCAAATCTTCTTTCCATATTTTCACCTAATAACGTTATACAACAACGTCACACATGCGCTGGTATGTTTTACACAATTTTTATTTATTAACTTTTTATTTGAAGTAATTGTGTTTTTCTTAGTCATAACCATGATGTCAACTTGGTCACGTACATTTTTAAAGAACTTGCTTCGAGTTTTTATATATAATTGAAATATAATTGGTGTAAAAACATATTTTAATATCATATTAAATTTAAAATATGTTAAAAATTTATGTTTCAAAAGGAGGGTTTCACAGCAATGCCATAGAAGAACCATTTGGGGTTGCCAAAGAACCTTTCAGTGAACTTTCCTTAGTGTGAAGAACGTTTTAATAGTCTGAAAAACACTTTTCTACTATAAAGAGCCCTTCGAAAAAGTCCATGAATGTTATTTATTGAGCCATAAATGCTAAAGAGGAACCTTTATTTATTTTATTTTTTTAGAGTATAGGTGAATAACTGAATAGCTTTTTCAAGATTCAGTGTTTGGATGCGACTGTCAGTCCAAGAACCATGCTGTCTATTTTAAAAACGGAAACAGAGAAAATGCTGAATTTACTGAAGCATTTATTTCAGGCACTGGGTCACATTGTGCAGTTGCTGGAAATTGACTGTTTCCTTATCTGAGATTCTAAACCGAGATCCAGATTCAGACAAAACCACAAAATCAAGACCAACTCTGGAAATAATCAAAAATTCCTTCAGCAACATTCACTTTTTAACCAAACAACTGAGGTTTTAAACCTCCATGAATACAAAAACATAAACACTAACATCACTACAGTATTACAGTATTTTTTTTTGCTAAGAACAGTAGAAATGTAAAAACATCTACACCTATGAACCTCATATTTTTGCGAGCAGTATAGAAAAATCAACCTCCAGTGTGCTATAGTACTTTTTTCTTTCAGATTCAGTCAAGTGTCACAATATCACAGTACACTTTGAACCTGAGCCAGCTTTCAGAGTCCAAGAGAAGCTTTGAGCAGTGAGGCCATATCATCAGGTAATGTGTCCTCTTCACCTAGAAGAACCAAGCATATCTGTATTCATTTTTAAAAAAAACAGAAGTGAAAATCCCTGTGAGCTTTATTAAAGTGTTCTCACCCTCCTGAGTTGCGGTCATGTCCTGCTCTAGTTTGAGTTTTCTTTCTCCAATACGGAGCATGGCGTCCTCTATGGAGTCCTTACTTATCAGCTTGATCACCTTCACTGTCCTTAAATGGGACAAATGTATTCAGATATAAAAGCATTAGGACAGACGCTAGTACAAAAGGAAAGCCTACTGTAGGACACTGATACTGTATGTCCAATGTCTCTTACCTGGTTTGTCCCACCCGGTGACAGCGTCCCTCTGCCTGTTTGTCATTGTAAGGGTTGCAGTCGATATCGTGAAGGATGACCACATTGGCTGAAGTCAGGTTAATGCCCAGTCCTCCGGCTCTGGTGGACAGCAGGAAAACAAATATATCCTGGTCTGTGTTGAACTGGTCAATCAGCCCAATTCTGTAAAAGCCCAGAGAGATTTACAGTTACTGTCCATTTACTTAATTGGCATTAAGAAGTCACTTTTTTTCTATCTGAAGTGATTTACAGTACACTAACAGTAGCAAAAGTCCCTGTGGATCATGGGGTTTAGTGCTTCAGCCAAGAAAACAAAGGTGGGAGAATAGGATGGTGAACTACATGAATGAAACAGAATGAAGTGTGGTTAGTTAATTTAAATTTTGGCAGTAATTCCCCTTTATGTCAATACAACAGTAATTCAATTTAGTTGGAGATTCACCACACACAATATATCAATGCCATATCAGTTATCGGCTGATATCTGGTTTTTTTTTTTTTTTGGTTTTTTTTATCAATATTAATATTGGATATTATCTGTCTTGAGAATTAGATCATCATCTACTAACTTAAATGGATAGCAATACATTATCTCTTGAAGAGCACATGGACACTACCATTGTAAGTTAGTTTGGTGTCAGTGAGATTTTTTTTCTTTTTCTTTTTTTAAAGAAGTTAATACTTCAGCAAGCAAGGATGCATTAATTAAAAATGACAGTAAAGACATAAATTTTACAAAAAAAAATCTATTTTGAAGTCCATCAAAAAATACTGACAAAAAATCTATCACGGTTGCCACAAAAATATGAAGCAGCACAACTGTTTATAACTGATTATAATAATAAATGTTTCTTAAGCAGCAAATCAGCATATTAGAATGATTTCTGAAGGATCATGTGACACTGAAGACTGGAGTAATGATGCTGAAAATTCAGCTTTGCATCACAGGGATAAATTAAAATATATTATTATTAATAATATTAACAGAAGTATATTTTATATTGTAGTAATGTTCCACAATAATACTGATTTTATGGCATTTTTTGATCAAATAAATTCAGCCTCAGTGAGCAAAAGAGACTTTTTTTCTAGTGGTCAACCATATTGTTTTTTGGGGTTTTTTTGACAACCGATGCCAATATCTTAGAGGGTGGCAGAAGGCCAATATATATGCATATTTTTATTTATAATTTATAATAATAATTTATATTTACAGTTTTTATTTATTTTAATATTTAAGAAATCTGAAGTTATTTGAAAATGAGTTAAAAAATAAATGCGTGAAATAAACATTTTAGATGACAACTTCTTGATTCTGTAATCCTATTACAGTATTTTTCACAAATAAAGAAATGTTTTAAAATACATAAACAAAAAGGAAGTCAACTCTGTAACCAACAGGGCACTCAGTAATCTGGGAAGTTTGTTTGCATTGGGAATCATAAAATAAAATAAAAGCCAAAATAAAAGTCTCGAACATATCGGCCAAACAGAAAAACTTATCGGCAGATGCCGATATTTGAAATATGCCATCGGTGGATATATCGGCCTTGGTTGACCACTACTTTTTTAATCTTACAATAAATAAATAAATAAAAACAACCTTATAGTAATTAACAAAGAAGTAAGGATTTGTAATAATGTACATTTATTGATTTATAAACTGTTTTTTTAAAAATATATAATTACATTAGGTTGTTCAAAGGTCAGATTATTAAACAAAACAGCTTCTAGCAACAGATGGTCTCTTCCTGTCTATACTGGTGGTTCTTGGCCAGAACGTGAAGCCAATAGTCTGTTTCCATGAAACTAAGACAGACAAAGTCTTCAAGGACAAGGATGGAGAACACTGTGTCACTGAAGGAGACACGATCCGTGATTTACGACAGCTGTGATGAGACACAATAAGCATCATGTCTGCCTCAACACGAGCTGCCAACATTACCTCTCTCACTCGCTCCTGTCATGAATCTGGACTTGAGCCGACGATAGAAGGACATAGATGATGATCTGAGATTGTCCTGAATTCCTTTACTCAGCAACATTTGACATTTAAATGTTTACCTGTCACTCATGGGGGTTGAACCGTCCAGTCGGTTGTATCTGTGCTTATGGTGTCCCAGGAACACCTCCAAAATGTCTAGCATCATTGTGAACTGGCTAAACAGCACCACTCGATCACCCTGAGAGGAAATAGAGAGAAATATTAATCATTGTAACCAAATTCACTGTATGGAAAGAGCAGTGTGAACATTCTCCTAAGCGTCTGTTTTTGTGTTCTACAGAAGAAAGTAAGTCATATGGGTTGGGAATAACTGTCGTCTACTGTGTGCTCTAACCAAGTATATACTATGTCTATAGGTGACAGTATGCAGTATGGTGTAATTTGGAACACAGTGTATTTCTCTGCACAGTTAAATAACTTTCATTATACTCTAAGGGGTTGTTGAAAATGTAATTTGGTCTGCCGAACATTACAGGAATCTGTTTCCCCCAACCTTCTCCTTCAGGGAGTTCAGCAGCTGTGTGAGGAGGCCGAGCTTCCCCGAGTCCAGCAGTATGTCTGTGTCGAGTTGGTATTCCTGCAGTGCAGAATACTGCTGACAGAGGCGATGCAACTCAAAGTCTGAGAGCACCTCCATGTCCTCTTTGATGAGAGCGGGATCTGCATCACGGTGACTCGGCTCCTGGAATTAACGGTAACATGCACAGAAAAGATACATAACAAAACAAGTGATGGCAACCTAAAAACTACACTCGCAATAAATATCTGTCCTTATTGTGCTCATTCCCTGGTGCAGTTCTATATAAAGCACTAAGTCAAGATTGACCAATACTGCTGTTTTATGACTTAATAAAATGACCTATAACCTGATATTAATACAGATTTTATTGTTAAGTGTATGACTGAAATTCCAAACCGATTTTTTTATTTAATTTCATCTTTTTGACTAACTAAATCATCATTATACTACAACAATAAAAAAAATTACATTTTATCAATATTATTATTATTATTATTAATTTATTTACTTATTTATTCCCCATATACCTGTTTGTGGACTAACACTGCTCTATAACTGATTACAGGAGTATTTTCCAGGACCTAATAATAATAATAATAATAATAATAGTTATTATTATTTGAAAAAAAAACAACAATAATATTGTAATAACTATTATTATTTTTATAATAATAATAATAATAAATATTATTTATAATTCTAAAATATATTTTATTGTTAAGTATTTTGGCATTGTATCATATTCATACATTTATGATTATGATTATTATGATTATTATTCATACAGCTGTTTGTGGACCAACACTGATCTGAAACTGATTAGATAAGTATTTTCCACAGTAACAGAAGTAGATAAGTAGAAGAAGAAGAAGAGTAATATTATTATTATTATTATAGTAGTAGTAATAATAATAATAATAATAATAATGTTGTTGTTCAATGGTTGTTTTTATTGTTGTATAATATTCAGAAAGATTCATAAATAAAATTAACTAATTATTATTATTATTATTATTTTCTGTACAGCTGTGATTTTCAGACCAACACTGCTCTAAAATTGATTACATTAGTATTTTTCATAGTGGCCTAATAATAATATCAATATTAATATTAATATTAATAATAATGTATCTAAACATTATTATTATTTATATTGTTGTTGAATTATTGTTTTTATTGTTGTATAATATTTATAAAGATTCATAATTAAAATTAACTAATTATTATTATTATTATTATTATTATTATTATTATTATTATGTATTTTCTGTCCAGCTGTTATTTTCAGATCAACACTGCTTTGAAATCGATTAAATGAATATTTTCTACAGCGGCCTAATAATAATAATAATAATAATAATAATAATAATAATAATAATATTGTTGTTGCTCAATGGTTGTTTTTATTGTTGTATAATATTAATAAAGATTCATAAATAAAATTAACTAAATATTATTATTATGTATTTTCTGTACAGCTGTGATTTTCAGACAAACACTGCTCTGAAATCGATTAAATGAGTATTTTCTACAGCGGCCTAATAATAATAATAATAATAAATCTAAACATTATTATTATTATTATTTATATTGTTGTTCAATTATTATTTTTATTGTTGTATAATATTTATAAAGACTCATAAATAAAACTAACTAATTATTATTATTATTATTATTATTATGTATTTTCTGTCCAGCTGTTATTTTCAGACCAACACTCCTCTGAAATCGATTAAATGAGTATTTTCCACAGCGGCCTAATAATAATAATAACAATAATAATCTATATAAATACCTATAATTTTTTTTATATTGTTGGTCAATGATTGTTTTTATTGTTTTATATTGTTTTATTCATAAAGATTCATAAATAAAATGTATTATTATTATTATTAGTTTTATTATTATTATTAATTTTCAGTATTCTGAAATTAATTGAGTATTTTTCATAGGACCCTATGTTCTAATCAATTAATCTATTTTAGATAAACCTTCCCTGACTGGTCACTTTTCATGCCGGTCAGACGTTCTCTTCATGTATAAATGGATGGTTCTTGGACAGAATTAGCCAAAAATGGTATCAGACTTAATGCTGATAGTCAAAAGTCTGGCTACATGAGCTCCGCTGACCTACTTAAAATCAGTGCAGAAAATGTAAGAAGCCCACCGATTCCATCTGAGCCTGCTAAGATCTAAACTTCCTGCGGCGTTAATCAAAAAGTATCACTTCATATAAAAAAATATCTCAGACCTTGAGCATGAGTTTGCTCATAGCGTTGAGTTTTTCTGTGGTATAATACTGCCGGTGAAGGAGCGGATGGTTAGACATCTTCCTCAGCTGCATCATCACATTGGTCAGCTCACGTTCTGCAGAAAGACATGGTTAATAAACAATGATTCACATTTACTGAAGCCAGTAACTTTTATAACCACACCTCCTTCAAATACATACTTTCCCCATTACTGGAGTGCTTCAGTTTGTGGAAAAGAGCGCCGTAGAGTTCCTGCTGCTTCTCGGACATGGCACAAAATTCAACCTGCTCCTCTTTGGCAGGCAGCTGCTTCAGGACCTGCTGGGCACATCATCATCTGTCAGTGAATCGCTCAAGTGCCCTAAAGCCACAGAGGGTCAACACGACAAGAAAAGTGCCTCATCTGCTCGTGAGACTGAATTATGCATTTGAGATGTTGTCCAACAGATTTTCACATTGGCATGCATTCTCAGAGCACATCATTATGCAGAATGCTTATGGACTCTGCATGCAGATGCACCTCGCTCTTCACACGTCTAAGGATGAAGGGTTTCATGATGAGCTTGGCTTGGGTGATCCTGTCCCTCTCAAAGCTGCTCTGCTCCTCTGAAGATTTCTGGTGAAAACAGACCAAAGAAATGTTAGAAATATCTGAACTAAATTTTTCATACTGAATGAACAGAGAATGCTGCTTGCCCTGATGGTAGGGTGTTCTGGTGATTGCTATAGTGTTGGTATACTGGGTACTTTCTACAGGCATGGCAGGGTGGTTGCTAGAATGTTGTTAAGGTGTTCTAGGTGCTTTCTAGGGCATTAGGCTGGCCAGGTGATTACTAGAGTGTTGCTAAGGTGTTTCGGGGGGCTGGTCAGGTGATTACAACACCTGATTATCAGGTGTTGCAGGCATGGCAGGGTGGTTGCTAGAATGTTGTTAAGGTATTTTTGGTGCTTTCTAGGGCATTTAGGCAGGCCAGGTGGTTACTAGGGTGTTGCTAAGGTGTTCTGGGTGCTTTTTAGGGCATTTAGGCATTAGGCTGGCCAGGTGGTTACTAGGTTCTTCCTAAGGTGTTCTGAGTGCTATCTTGGGTATTAGGCTGGCAATGTGGTTGCTAGGGGATTGCTAAGGTGTTCTGGGTGCTTTCTAGGGTATTAAGCTGGCTAGGTGGTTGCTAGGGCATTGCTAAGGTGTTCTGGGTGCTTTCTAGGTATTAGGCTGGCCAGGTGATTACTAGGGTGTTGCTAAGGTGTTTTGGGTGGCTGGTCAGGTGATTACTAGGGTGTTGCTAAGGTGTTTTTGGTGCTTTCTAGAGCATTAGGCTGGCCAGGTGGTTACTACGGTCTTCCTAATGTGTTCTGAGTGCTTTCTAGAGTATTACGCTGGCCAGGTGGTTGCTAGGACGTTGTTAAGGTGTTCTGGGTGGTTTCTAGGGTATTAGGTTTGCTAGGGAATTGCTAAGGTGTTCTGGTTGGTTTCTAGGGTATTAGGCTGGCCAGGTGGTTGTTAGGGCATTGCTAAGGTGTTTTGGGTGCTTTCTAGGGTATTAGGCTGGCCAAGTGGTTGCTAGGGCATTGCTAAGGTGTTCTGGTTGGTTTCTAGGGTATTAGGCTGGCCAGGTGGTTGCTAGGGCATTGCTAAGGTGTTCTGGGTGCTTTTTAGGGCAATAGGCTGGCCAGGTGATTACTATGGTGTTGCTGAGGTGTTTTGGGTGGCTGATCAGGTGATTAGGGTGTTGCTAAGGTGTTTTTGGTGCTTTGTAGAACATTAGGCTGGCCAGGTGATTATTAGGGTGTTGCTAAGGTGTTCTGGGTGCTTTCTATGGCATTTAGGCATTAGGCTGGCCAGGTGGTTACTAGGGTCTTCCTAATGTATTCTGGGTGCTTTCTAGAGTATTAGGCTGACATGTGATTACTAGAGTGTTGCTAAGGTGTTTTGGGTGGCTGGTCAGGTGATTACTAGGGTGTTGCTAAGCTGTTTTTGGTGCTTTCTACAGCATTAGGCTGGCCAGGGGGTACGTCACTTATTACATCTGAGATAATTTGAAAGATTCCAGATCTTCTAATCCTGATAACTGATCTCTGGCTAATTTGGTTCTTCAAACAAATTCGCGTATTTGATTAAAATATCTGGATTAAGTTGTCTAAGATTACTGCGCGGTCTCGTGTTCCTTGAAAAGGGCAGATGTATCGATACTCGAAACCATGATCAGCAATGCAGCGATTGGCTGGTGTCAAGACAGCAACATAAGGACATCATATAATTAAAAAGACACCTGACGACAAAGCTGACAAATTTCTGGACCTTTATAAGGAAACAGCCAAGCAAACAAAACTACATAAATGGTATAATAGATCAATTAAATGTGCACTGTTTTTAATTTATTTGTATTTTTTTTACATGATTCCCAATGATTTATATTCACGGTTTTTAGTATTTGTACAGGCTTTACATTTTTCATTTCAATGTTGTAATTAGCAATTCATTTAATTTTATCTTTGAAGCAGATTTGTTACGTGACAGCATTAATGAAAGTTTCTTAAGAGTCAAGATCAAGTTATCTGCATCTCCTGTGCTCCATCAAGCCACTCCCATAATAATGCATGACTCCCATTAACTGTATAGCATGTGTGTAAGACTCCAATACAATTATAAAGTAATTATTTCATCACTAATAAATCTTTGAATGAGTAAAACTGGCTGTGTCTATAGTATTATAGACTACACAACATTATTATATTATTTTCAAATCAATTTTTAAATTATTATTATTTTAAATTATTGTCCCTGGACCAATTGGGTACTCTTGTAATAAAGTAGCGGTGGCTGGGACAGATTTTAATTATCAGTTCTGCTTAAAAAGATGCAATCTAATCCTGTTTACATTAAATAAGTCTGCTCCCGAGCAGGTTTAAGCTTACGGACATGTTGCTATGACAGCAAGTCCAGGATAAGTTTCGAAGAACCAAATGATCCAAGATCAAGATGAAATAGTCAACAATCAAATCCAGCTAACTTAGTTAGCGACGTGCGAAGAATGGGCCCCAGGTGATTGCTAAGGCAATGCTAAGGTGTTCTGGGTGGTTTCTAGGGTATTAGGATGGCCAGGTGGTTGCTAGGGCATTGCTAAGGTGTTCTAGGTGCTTTCTAGGGCATTAGGCTGGCCAGGGTATTACAGTACTGGAGTATTAGGATGCCCATTTCCCGTTTCTACATTTAAATTTAGCAATATTTACCAAATTAAAAAAATTCACCTACACAGCATTTAAAATTTCTAGTTTTAGTTTTCATTGTTTTTTATTCATGTTAAAAACTGTTATTGAAATTTAATATCGGTCATTTATTTACAGTTACAGAATCATAATTATCAATAACTTTCATTTGTGTGTTGTGTGTAATGTCAACCCTATTAGAGATGGACACGTAAGCGTGTGTAGGTTCTACCATGGAGAACATCTTGGAGATCTGTGAGGTGCTGCTGGAGAACATATTGGGCATGATGAAGTTGAGCAGAGACATGAGCTCCAGTAGGTTGTTTTGCATTGGGGTTCCAGTGAGCAGCAGACGATATTTAGCCTGGGGGGACACAAATGGAAGAGAAACCTGAGTGCCTGAGGGGGCAAAGGCAGTTAAACCCCAACGGTTAACCCCATTTTGGCGGCACACACTCCTGCTTTTACACAAACAGACCGTGTGGCTGTAATGGAGCTCAAGGCATTTATTCTTAATGACCATTGACGCGTTGCTATGGATGACACTATACATGCAGCTTATAGTGAGCTTACGTTGATGGCCATGAGGTGTCGGTAGCGCAGCGAGTTCATGTTCTTCAGCAAGTGGCCTTCATCGAACACTGCATACTCCAGCTTGAGCTTGCAGAACAGGCTGCGGTCATTGCTATTTCCAATAGCCAGGTTGTAACTGTGCACAAGAGACCATCTTAATGAGCTGAGGTATTAAGGGGCAGGACATGAGGCACAGCCATGTTTCATTACCATAAATAATGAATGGGACAGGGTCATTTTACTTGGACCTTTTCACGTTCACTCAAACGCTGAGTATTTCATCATTATTACGTCTTTAACAAGGGTTTTTCTATGCTAACTTCACGTCTTGTGGCTCCGTGTGTGGCATAGTTCAAAAGATACATATTTCCCCAGACGCCTTCTTGGATTTGCATGCAGGTGGTCTATGAAGGATATGACACCTCGACTCTTACTTCGAGGGTTCAGGGCAAGAACCATGAGTGTATCTGAGAGCTTGAACTTCGATACTCACGTGGAGACAATGATGTTGTAATCCACTGTTTGATTCAGAACCTCATAGCGCATATACTTGCGATCCTCGGCAGACCCTACCAAAATAACTCAATTATATTGACATCAACGTTTTCTTTTATATGTTACGTTAAAGAATTTTTAAAATTAAAAAAAGATCAAATAAAATAAAATAAATAACATTTGTATGTATAATAATTATGTAATAATATAATTATATATAATATTTTCATGTATAACATTATATAAAATAAATATATTTCATATATATATATATATATATATATATATATATATAAAGATTATATAATAAAATAATTAAAACAACAATATTATATTACTTATTATAAATAAATAATTCATTATAAATAATATTTAGATAATTATAAAAATAAATACATACATAAAAACATTATGTATAATATGTATCTTCAAATGGAATATATACAGGTGCTGGTCATATAATTAGAATATCATCAAAAAGTTGATTTATTTCACTAATTCCATTCAAAAAGTGAAACTTGTATAATGTA
>JAFVLL020008970.1:0-11465 GCA_021397915.2 Tor tambroides
TCTCAAATGGACCATTGACACTCTATCTACAATCTCAATTAGGAGTGTCAATGGTCCATTTGAGAGATAGGTGGCGGTAATGCACTTATAAGTCTTGGATCCGCCGTAAAGCAAGAAGAAGAAGACGCGTCACATGCCGGCTATTGTGAACGCACTCAGGACAGTTGGACCGGGCGGCGGATCAGAGGTAAAAACGATATAAATACTGTTCAGTTTCTTGCACAGACCGATCATTTTGTGTCTTTAGACCTCAATGTATCATCACGAGCTGCAGGGTTTAATTTGGTTTTGTCTGTGTATGTTATTTTTTCTCTCAAAGCCCTGAGTACCATTGACTGACATTATATGACTGACAGACTGCAACGGTTTGAGCTAAAAATCTTTTTCGTTTGTGTTCTACTGAAGAAACAAAGTCACCTACATCTGGGATGCCCTGGGGGTAAGCAGATAAACATCAAATTTTCATTTTTGGGTGAACTATCGCTTTAATGCATTTGTCTATGTTAAGAATCTGTCTTTGAGATATTCTGAGATATGTATTTTGTACTAGCTGCTTGATTGGTTGATGGTGATTTGCTTTTTTTTCAGCAGTGCTTGCTGGTGTTAGTGGGGATTGTGAATTACAGAGAGGGGCTGCTTTTAGGGCTCAGTGCTCGGCTTCTAGGTTTTAAGGGCTTTTCTTTGTAGTATGTTAGGAGAGCTTGATTTAAGAATGAGCCAATATCCTAAATCATATCTTGATTTAAGGTATGAGCCAGTGAAAATGTTGTCATTATTTACTCACTGTCTTCTTGTTCTATACTTATATGTCTTTCTTGAAATCAACACAAATATAACACAATGCTCTTTTCAAAACAATAAATCTATATATCGACAAGAAACTACGGTTTAAAAAGGAAAAGAGTCCTGATGGTGTTAAAATTTTATTCATCAGATTACCTATGAACCTTTAGGCTCCTGTGAATTTACCTGCTGTGAGTGTAATGGTATCCTTTAACAGGTCTGTTCCGTCTATTTATTTTTAATGTGCGTTGGAGTGCTGTTTGCTGGGAGATTGAGTCTCATATCTGAGCTGACATATGGTAACATGGCTGTGTGCATTCTGCAAACATTTCATTTGTTGACAAACGCCGCATGTTTTTTTAAGGCAAAGTGTGTGCGTTTGCGCATATGTGCGTGCGTCAGAGTGAACTGCACATCGCTGGGTGTTGTGAACGTGTTGTGGGAGTGTCAGTGTTTGTGTGCTCTTGTATGTGTGTGAGCGCGTTTGGTGCCGCATATGTGTGAGAGCGTCCCACTGCTTGGAAAGTCAGCTGCATGGTTTGCCAGCTGGCACTGTGCCCCATTGGCAGGCCGCTTGGTTAGAACAGCGCGCCTGTCTTGATCAGGCCACCTGTCTTCGCTGTGAAGGCGTGTGGCAGAGCTCACTGAGGAGAGAGGAGGAGGAATCTGCTAAAGCAGCCGGAGAACAAAGAACTGGCACTGGGCACTGCCCTACACAGCAGGACGAGACCCTTTGCAGGAGATCAGCACTGGTTCAGAGAGGAAACGCTGCTGTGTTTTAACTAGAACTTGAGATTTATGAATGAGTCTCGACATTGATTTTTGTTCTCTGTTTTTTAAACACATTCTTTAACAAAATGTAGTTCTTTATTTTCATGGTATGCCCACATGATTTCTTTATTATGCCCGTATGATTTCTATTTATTTAGGTCACATCGGTTCTAATAGGCTTTACTAACAAATGCAGGATGTGTTAGTATATGCCCAAATGCCTGGCTGTGTATAATGGGGATTTGTATTTGGAAGGGTTGATGGCTGCCTTTGTCATAAAGAAAAAAAAAAAAAAGTCAAAGCATGTAGTTCTTGTCAGTGTGTCATTGTGTTAACAAGCACCTGCTCAATTATTCAGCGCTGCATGTGTGTGTCTCTAGAGTGAGTCTGATTCAATAATGGAGGAGCCCGTCTTTGACCAGCAACACATGTCATTCAAATAAGCACAGGAAATTAGATTTGGGTCAGCGCTCAGTTGGAGTGGATGTGAAAAAAGACAGATAATATGGACAGGGAATGAGAATTGGTCAGTACAGTAACGCTTATAAATTGTTGATTTTATTCATCATACACCATGGTTTTGAGTGCCTTATTATATATTAGACTATTATCATAGACCACCCAAAATGAAAATTCTGTCATCATTCACTTACCCTCAAGTAGTTCCAAACCTGTATGAATTTAATTTTCATTTCTGGGTGAACTATAACTTTAAGGGAAAGGGAAGTGGTGTGTGGCCAAGTATGGTGACCCATACTTGGAATTTGTCCTCTGCATTTAACCCATCCAAGTGCACACACACAGTAGTGAACATACACCTGGAGCAGTGGGCAGCCAATGCTGGCGGCACCCAGGGAGCAGTTTGGGGGTTTGGTGCCTTGCTCAAGGGTCTCACCTCAGTCGTGGTCCCTACCGGACCTGAGACTCGAACCCATGACCTTTGGGTTACAAGTCCAACTCTCTATCCATTAGGCCACGGCTGCCCTAAAAATAGTAGTAACACACATATTGTAATACTACAATAATAATGTAAAATTTTAGGGACTTAATTTCATTAAAATGTTCATTTATTAAGCAATTATGACTAAATTAATAGCAAGTAGCTATCAGAGTTCATGGCTAACTAAAAACTACTGTCTATTAATTAACTGTTACTAAATCCCTTTGATATGCCCTACCACAATTTTCTATTTCAGCAGGAAATATGTCAACACAGGAAATAAAACTTCACTTGTCAAGCCATTAACCTATAGGTTACATGTGAATACAATATAAATATAGTTTGAACTCCACAGTAAAGGAAAGAAATGAAAGCAAGAGCATGTGATTGAGTGAGGCATTCTTCTCATTGACTGTGTGCCTCTGGAGGTCAGAGGTGACAGAATATTAAAGGCAGTTTCTGTCTAATTACATTGGCTGAGTCTTATAGTTTTTATAGGCTTAAGGTTGACCTTTGACCTCCTCCTGACCGCAGAATCAGTTTTCTAAAACCTCTTAAACTTGCACCACTCAAACACAGTGACCTGAAGAGTGCAGCAGTTTAAAGTGTTAGAAGGTCACTGATGTATTGATGTATGAGACCCCTGTTTTATTTTCTTGCTGTCTTTTAAAGCCAAAATGACATAAATCTGTATGCATTATAGTCAGGTTATAAATCTGCATACAATAAATCTGCAACATGCAGGACTAGGGTATCCATCATACATGTAGGGCCCTATGATTTCTGCGATGCAGAAAACACAGACGGAATCGCGGAATCCAGTCATAAAAATGGAATTTACTGTATAACATGGAATGTCACAGAATTTGTCAAACTTTGAATTCATTAATCAAAAGTAGGTCATTACACTTCATCATGATATGGACTAGTATCTGTAAATATTAAGCCGCAGAAAGACTATTTAAATATAAATCCTGCATGTTCTGCGTGTCTAGGGTTGCCACCTTCAGCGAGGCAAAATAAGGGACACCCATTCACGACACCCCCCCCCCCCCCAAAAAAAAAATAAAAAAAAATGCTCAAGTATGTAAACTTCCAACAGAACATATTAATATTATTTTAATTGCAATTAATAATTTATGTTATTTGATTACTTATAACTATTAATTATTATTAGATTTTTTTTAAAGTTATGCAGCTGTTAACTGGATGGGATGAATTTATTTATTTTTATTAATTTGCTCAAATTAGGGCTACATTTATTTGTCCCATTTTCATCTAAATAATTTTGCATTTAAAAAAAAATAAAATGTTTATGACAAAATGTTTATGACATTTTTGATTATTTATGTAAATATTTATGATTAATATAAAATATAAATTAATAAATAGGGTCTAACATTAATTATAATCCATTAATTCATCTGTCTAATAATGTCTAAAAATATAATAATTATGTCTACCAAGCTCTGATAGTGTATGGAATATTATAACAGACTATCCAAATTTTAATAAAACAATAGGCCTATACCTTGAAGCACAGATGTGTCTGTCACTTTATGGTTCACCCAAAAATGAAAATTCTGTCATAATTTACGAGGTTGTTCTAAACCTGCATAAAGTTCTTTCTTCTGTTGAACATAAAATGATACTTTGAAGAATGTGGGTAACCAAACAGCTTCTGGTCCTCAGTAACTTAAAAAAATAATAATAATGAAATAAAAAATACTATCAGAGTCATTGGGGACCAGAAACTCTTTGATTACCCACATTCTTCAAAGTATCGTTTTATGTTGAACAGAAGAAAGAAATTATTAAGGTTTGGAACAACTTGTGGGTTTGTAAACGATGACAAAATTTTCATTTTTGGGTGAACTATCACTTTAAGTCAGACAGTCCACCGTGAACAACTTGAAATGCTTCTCTGCAAACTGCACGTTCATCATTAGTTACTGGACAGATTGATAACTTTCCCATTCACCCGTACATCTGGAGAGCCTTGTGTTCAGAGGGCAGATGTGAGCTCTAGACGTTTTAAAACCGCGCAGGTTTGTTTAGCGCATGCTGCGCTCACGTGAAAGGGCTTTAACCTCACGCGTTCTGGAGACTCTGTCGCTATGAAAACAAAGACGCCAAAATGCAATCAAGCGCAAATGAGCTTCTCTAATAACTCGTATGAAATTGATTTCATTATAATTGCTATTAGTATTATAAACAGGGCAGAATACTTATTTCTTGATTCAACTATATGTTGGCAATTGTAAAATACGGGACAAATCGCGTCCCGTATTGATTTGATACGGGACGCATCATTTTACCTTTAAATACGGGACGATTCCGTATTTTAAGGGACGGGTGGCAACCCTATAGCGTGTCTCTGTTTGAATGAATGGCGCAGACACGCGGTTTCGTTTACTACACATACTAAAGCGCGCGTAACGCTCGCGGTGATTTCAGTGTCTGTCACATCACTAAATACATGAACAATATCTCCAGAGCTGCTCTGAGTCACTTCATGAGCATTTGACCATTTCATCTGAGTAAAATTAGCATCATATCATACGTTTTCATTCACGGCAACCTGTCAAAATAAAAGTTCGGTTTTATTGTGCCAGAAATATATTACTACTGTTCACAAACATAGAAGCATTTATGTAGATCGGGGATCTGCGCATTCACTTCAAAGCGAAAGTAACGTTAATCTTCTGCGGCTCAGATGTCGGGAGTAACTGACGACTGCTATATTCATTATTACATCCAGTAACTAAAAACTTCAATCACTTAATTGGAGACATCTTGTCTTCCCCTGCACCGGAGGCGGACAGCTCTCAGCTCATTCAGGGCAGGTCTAAGGTAAGACGGACTTGTCAATCAACTCTCGTGGGAGCGGCCTGTACAGAACTACGTCATTCTGACAGGAACCTCAGAACAGCCTGAATTGAGAAAAGGGGTTTTAAAATAGGGATTTTAAAAAAAACACTGGGTGGATTTTTATCATTATAGGATGGATGTGTACACACACTTCCAACACACATTTTTGTTCAAACAACTTGTAAAGTGAATTTTGCATCCGATGACCCCCTTTAAGGAATAATCGCACAACATTTTTTTCCATGCATTTCATAAGAAACTATTTTGAGAATAATTTTGAATAAATTCAGTTGTTTTTATGCATTCAAATAATTAGACATGCTAAAAAACAGAATGGGGTAACCATAAAACATATGGTGAGAAAAAAGAAAAAAAAATTCATAGGGCCCTAAACATGTAATTTTTGTTAATCTTTTAATAAATTGATGTGAAATTGTATAAGTGTGTGTGACCCTAATAATTAAATAGCGTGTTTTGCTACTATATCTTTAGAAACTTTTTTTAAGTTATATTTATCAGCTTTTTATGCCTTTAATGAGACAGTATAGTGAAGACTGTCAGAAAAGCATTGGATGAAGAGAGGGGAGCGGGATTGGCAAAGGACCTCAAGATAGGAATTGAACTGGGGTTGCTGTGAGCGCAGTTGCGCTGTATGTCGGCACATCACTTTTACATGTGATTTGCCTCTGCTATGACATGCTTTAAGATCCAATAAATCAATTAGGTGAACTGAAGAGAGCATTTTGAGTCGTTGTGTTGCAGTAAGCACAGAAAATCCTGTTCCCATTCAATGCCAACATGAAACTGCACTGAAACCCGGCATGGAACAAAGAGAAACAGGAAATTTACTGATTAAAACTAATTTAAAAAAATATATTTTATTTTGTTGTTGTTTTTTTGTTGTTTTGATTTATTTCTATTTTAGTTATATTGTTTGCATTTTATGTTGTTTCTAATGTTGATGCTGTAGAGCTCAGAGCTCTGTCATTTTTTCACAGGTAGAATTATCTCTGTCTCTAGCATTATCAGCTTCTAGTGCCATTTTCATGTTTCATGAAACTTTTATGATGTTTCGATATTAAAAACAAAAAAATAAAAACTTCATGGTTATATTTTAGAATATCAATTTGGAGCCATTTTCTTTTTCTTTTTTCATGAAAATAAAACTGGGCGGGCAGGACTTTGGAAATTGAGAATCCACTTTGAATTGATTGAATGTTGGCAGGTTGTTGAAGGGGAGGAGTTTAAAAATAAGAGGGCTTGGCAGCTGAAAAGAAAAGTCATTTCAGATTAATACGTTTATGGTCTGATTTCTCACAATAACAGCAGAATCACATATTAAGAAGGTAAATAGGGTCAGTTTTGATTTCATGTTGACTTTAAGATTGCAAACCTCTGTGTGTGTGTGTGTGTGTGTGTGTGTGTGTGTGTGTGTGTATGCGTGCGTTGATGAGAGACAGCTTGTGTTGTGTTTCTCAGCATGCTGTAGAGATTTGTGACAGCTACAGACACACACTGTGCTTTGAGCCTGTGCTGTTGTGGGATAAAGGAAGTGTCTGTGAGCGAGCATAAACCTGTGAACACAGCCGCAGATCAGACATCTCACTGCTCCGACTCCACAATAAAAGAGCTTGTGCTTTTGTTCTGCTGAAATCCAATTATAGCTGCTCTGCCTCTGTGTTCTCATTCCTCATTGTCCAAACCCCCTAAATGCGGAACGTAACGTTGGATCCAGATAACTCAAATGAGTGGGCTCTGTTAGCAATGAGCTGTCAGTGTTTAGCACACTGTACATGAACCCAATAGAGTTCTCATGGGATTGCATGTATACTTAGAGCTTGTGAGGGCTATGCTGCGACATACTGATGAAAAGAACTAGCAGCCATTTCTAGAACCTCTTCTAGAAATTCTAGAGGCTGTAAAATGAGACTTATATGGAATATTTTTGTTGACAGATTGACAGAGTTTTTGACCTTAAATAAGGACATTTAAAACCTGATCTAAGGCAACAACAAAGTACCATGGTAGGGTCATATTTTTTTGGACTTGTACAGTAGCAGGGCAGTGCCACAGTAATCATTGAAATATCTTGGAAAACATGTAAATTTCTTAGTATAATATGATAATTATTTAGTACCATGGAATAAACAGTGTAACAAAGTACCATGTTGTTACCATCAGATGCATCATTGTGCTGTTGTACCATTGACCAACCAGTAAATGGACAGCAGCTGTACAAATTAAGTAATGGATGGTGAACACAGACATTCTCCTCTCTCTTTATTAATGGTTTCAACCATTGTACTAGCTTCAACCACTAATTATGCTCACATTCCAAATCCCTGCCCACAATAGACATGTCAGCCAACCCAATGTCATCAAATGATTAACAGAGTTAAAAAAAAAAAAAGTTGGGCTGGCATCCTGACTCTTTTGCACTTTCACAGAGAAAAGTCTTAACATTTTTGATGATAAGATATTTTATGGCTGCTGATCCTAGTTCAATGGAATCGTTGAAGGTAAGGTCTTGTGTCCTTGCTCTCGCAGATCTGCAGTTACCTGGACGGTGGAGCTCCATGCTGTCTGCCCTCTCATCAGAATATGATATTCAAGAAACAATCTGTGAACACTCTCTGTGTGTATTTCTATTTGAAGGTTGAAACTGCAGCAGAAAATGGATCTGTGTGAGAGAAAAAAATGAGATGGTGTGTGTGTGTGTGTGTGTGTGTGTGTGTGTTTGTGTAGCCTAGTCTGTGAGGCCCCTCTCTCAGTCTGTGCTGTCAGATGGAGGTAGATTTAGGATCTGACGGATCTTGGGGGAGGTGATGGGGTCACAGCGCAGTAGCCTCTGTCTCTCTGTGTACATTCTCATGCTGCTTTTGTCCTCTCGACCTTCTCAGCATTCACTCGCCCCCTCCATTTAACACCACACATCCATCAACACCCGCCTCCCTGGAGATCACCGTGGCAACCCTTTACATGGCAAGGGCAGAGGGCCCCTGGGGGATGCTTTCTGGCGCCATGACAACAAGGGTTTCCTTGAGTCAGCCTGCTTATTCGTGCGATTTGAGTTTTGTAAAAGCAACAGTCCTGACAGGAAAGCCAGATTTTACGCACGCTGCTCTCAGCACCGCTCTTGAGTGCTCACCTTATGCCTCAAACACTCATGCTCTGCATTCTCTGCCTATTTTATACTCACTGAAAACAAGCCTTTCTGCCTTATGATTCCTTGAGTGCTTCTCAGCATCCTGACTGTAGTTTTACAGCTGTCAGCAGGACTATTGTGGATCTAGTCCTTCAGGTGTAGTCTTAACAAGCTGAGAAACCCCACAAAAATGTCAGATTAGCAAGACCAGCACAGCAAAGTGTATGCTTTTAATGCATCGTAAAAGTACTGGTACTGGAGACTTACAGCACTGAACTTTGACCATGACCATGAACTTTGACCAGGTTGACGTTAAGACTCACACCTTATTAAATAAATTCGGGTCAATCCCAAACACAGAGAGTGTGACAGTAGACACAATGCATGTTTCCCTTATTTATAAACCTAGTTCAGATCCTCATCTTATTATCAGAAATCTTAATGAACTGAACTGAGTGTGACAGATGGGTTAAGCTCAACTTATCAAATCAGTCGACATTCAGTCAAAATACTTTCAAGCCATTTTCAGTTTATGAAATAGTTGCTGCATTTTGCCCTTGTTGATTGGTATAGCTCCGCTATCAGTCATTACTCTTGTTACACAGTACAGTACAATGTGGTCAAAGAAGTGTCTCTCTGTTTAGCTTCTCATTCAACGGTCTGTGCTCATCTCTTCTGTGAACTGTGAAAATAAATTTATACTGCTTTCCTCTCCAATCTCCTCTACTAAGATAACTGCAGGGAGAGCCATTCAGCCCTCTGCCCTGTTAATTAGCCTTGTAATTACAATGTGATCAGTGCAGCACAACTCAAGTGTGTAATGGTGTGCTGCTTAAGTCTTACCAACAGAGTCTAGTTAGAGTCTAGTGTGGAAGACTTGAAGATTTGGAATATAGTTAATGAGTCATGGAGTTTTATAATTATTATATAGTTTATTTTTTTGGTAGCTTGTCCACTCACTGTCCACTTTCGTTTTATGAAAGACAGCATCTGCATTTGCCTGTAAACACCTGAATCCACAACAATACATCAAAAACATGTGTTAGCTGAGTTGTGCCTTCAGTCAGAATTAAAGGTGTTAATTAAAGAAAAATAAATTGGCAACATATATTTGTATTGTGATTTCCTGGCTGGTTAATTTCATATTAGGTTTTGTCAAAATCTGGGCAAAGGTGAACCAATCTCATACATCACAGGATAAAATCTAAAAGCGCTGTTTACAATCATAACTCTATTTGGACAAAATGTGCACAGCACTATACCTACCCTTTTCACTCACTCTCTTTTTCTCTCTCTCTATTTGTCTGTCTTTCTGTAATCTTTCTCTATATTTCTTTTTCTTTGCCCATCCACTGCTTCCATTGGGAAGTGTGATTTGTTAGGGCAGCAGCCTAGTGTTTGAAACCAATTAAGCCTTTACAAACGAGTATTAATCATGAGGGCCAAGGCCGATCAAAGGCAGGCCTCCCACATCCGGAGGTATAGATTTCCATTCGCTGGAGGGAGAGAGGCCAGCGCGTGTCTCTCTGTGGGCAGATCACCTCCTGTTCCAGCAGCAGATAATTTGTTTTCAATGGGTCTAGATCAATGGGCCTGACTGTTCTAGGAACAGAGGGGACACTGCATTGGTAATTGGACAAAGTAAATTGCAGTATTTGTGAGAAGCCAAACAGGTGACGTCAGATGGCCCAAGCAAACCAACCCTGTCTAACTTCCGTTTTGTGTGCATGTGTGTGTGTTTGCTTCAGCCCTTATAGTGTATTGTTTCAGTAAATTGACTGAAGCTGTGATGCATGTACTATTGGCTTGATTTTAAAAGGTCAAATATTGGTGTATTAAAGCATTCCATTTTTCAGCCTGTAAATGAGACTGTACTGTGATCACCATACACATCGGCAGTACGTCACAGCCATCTCTCTACCTCTGTAGCCATGACAACCCCAGCAGTAGAGGACAGCGAGCCGCTATCTTCTCTCTATCTGTCTATTTGCATCATCATCTGCGTTAAAGGCTCTGTTAAAGGTGGGATGGGCAGCCATCACCGTTAATTTGCAGATTAATCTGTAACAAGCCGGCACACTGATCCCAGAGAACGTACAATCTACACACTCACACTGCTCCTCTCACTTACTTGTGTCCTGCTATGCTGTAAACCTCTACATCTAAAGAAGCTGCACCTGATTTACATATATTTTAACTTTTAACTGTTTACCTCCAATTCTGTATTAATAAAAAAATCTTATTTCTGTTCCAAAATCTAGTAAGCTACCTACCTAGACAGGCATCATAGGCAACAATATGAGTCAGCATCACACGCATACAATAAATACAAGAATGCGTTGAAAACATGATGAAATAATAATCTTAGATCGTGAAATAATCTTAAAAATAATCTTAGATGGTGAACAAATGTGACTGGCAATGTGCAATGACTGTACTCACTTGAAGTTAATGGAGCCTTGTTGCCGCTGCCTTAAAGGTGGGGTATGCATTTTTTCAAAAACGCTTTAGAAAACGAGTCGGGGCCGAGTACCAAAACAAACTTGTAGCCAATCAGCAGTAAGGGGCGTGTCTACTCATGATGCAGAGCAGAGAACGCCCATCCGTGCACATGACGGACATTAGCCGAGCAACAGTTGTCCTGTCTGTCTGTCTACACTGGATGCGACAAAGTGACCGTTGAAAATCATTTGAAATTTGTGTCAATATGTCATAAATAGAACGGGGCAGCAGTTTACTGTCGGGCCGCTCGCGTCCGGTGTAGACACAGTGTTACGATAAGGCAAGAAATAGGACCCATGTAAATATCAGATCAGCTTTCCAGCTCTGGAGAGAACTGAAGGAGCGGGAAGGCCTGCGTTCGGGCGCCGAGGTTGCTTTGTTTCTTCTCGATAGGTGAGTAACATTGGTTTTGCTTTGTTTCACAGAACTAATCGTTGCCGTACGTATGTGTGG
>JAFVLL020008974.1:0-17648 GCA_021397915.2 Tor tambroides
TCAAGATAAAAGCCATAGAAAAAGAAATGCCCCGTCTTGTAAAAGAAAACAATGAGCTGAAAGAAAAGGTCACGGACTTGGAGCTCTACAAGAGACGCTGGAACCTTAAAATACATGGTTTGAAATAAAAAGTCGACGAAAATACCCGAGACGTCGTCATGAGTATCCTGTCAAATTATCGCCGCAGTGGAACACTTCGATGGAGTCGGTAGTGGATACCGCTCACCGCATTGGAAGGAAAGAAGAGGGGAGAGACCGCCAGATTATCATCCAGTTCACCATGCGATTTCACCGGGACTCCATCTGGAAACTGTCCAAAAACTCTAAGATCTGCAAAGACTTAGGGATTCACTTCAAGCAAGATTTCTGCAAAGCTGACAGAGAGGCTCGCGCAGCAGCGTGGCCGAAGATGGAGCAAGCCAGGGCAGCAGGACAGAACGTGTACTACAGAGGACATGTCGGCTACATCAACGGTAACAGGGTTACTCTGGATTAGAAAGAATTTTGGACCAAAGCATGTCGTTACTCTTGCAGCACAGGTTTGAGCTGTATACCTCAAGGACTTTATGTTAATAGATTCTCGTCTAACCGTAACAACCTTCTGACTTGTTTACGCTTGTGTAATTAAAAGGGAATGTTGTTAATTTAGTTTATTTTAATTTCTCAGCTGATAATCATATTGGCAAAAAAGGGGGAAAAATTCTTTAAATGTCAGTTTGTTAATTCGAGATAAACGCTTTTTTTGTTTCTTTCTCTTTCTCTCTTCAAGCTAATATTTTAAAGTTCGAATGTTCTGGAAATACTGTTATATTTAAAAGAGGGGAGAAAAAGTGTAACTAAGTTATCAAAGTATGTTCACTTTTGATTTTTAATTTAAAGAAAAGTGTTAATTTTGCAGTTAATTTGCTAGTAATTAATAATGCTTGTTAGGGGCCTTGCAGGAGTGTTTAATTCCAAAAAACTAATTTACTTATTTTATTTCTTTATTTACTTATTATTTATCTCTTTAGTATATTTTTTCTTATAACCAGATGTTCTCTTATGTTTCACTCAACACTAGGGGTCTAAGAGATTCTGTTAAAAGGAAATATATTTTTCTTTTTTGTAAAAATGAAAAAGCGCAATGTTTTCTTCTCCAAGAAACTCATTCTGTTGACTTGGATGAAAAATTCTGGTCAAACCAATGGGGAGATAAACTACTTTTTTCTCATTGTTCTAACAGGTCAGCAGGTGTTGCTGTACTTTTAAATAATTTTCCTGGGAAGATTTTAACTACTGTTAGGGATACTTGTGGCCACTGGATAATTTGTGTTTTTGAAATAAGTGAAAATGTTTTGATTTTGGGAAATATATATGGATATAATAATCATAACCAAAACAAAATTTTAATTACTGAAGTTACAAAAGTTGTTAAGGATCTATGCCAAAGGTATCCTACTGAAGATTTTATTTTTGGAGGGGATTTTAATATGGTGATAGACAAATGGCGTGATAGATCTCCTTCAAAATACCTGAGACACCATTACAATCCCATATTGCTTGACTTTTGTAGTGTGTTTAAACTGATAGATGTATGGCACACTAAAAACCCTGGTAGTCAAGCTTTCACGTGGTTTAAACCTGATGGTTCAGTCAAATCCAGGTTAGATTTCTGGTTAGTCTCTGAATTTAGATCTGGTCTGGAGTCAGACACTATAGTTTCTGCTGCACCATTTACTGACCATTGCATGGTTAAGCTTATTCTTAGACCTGCAAATGTCTATCAAAGGAGAAAAGGTTATTGGAAATTCAATTCAAACCTTCTACATAGTGAACCCTTTCGTCACGAAATTATAGCTACAATTAATAATATAAATGGAGATTTGAATTTTAAAACTTATAGAGAGAAATGGGAATATTTAAAATATAAAGTACGTCAGATCTCCATATCTTGCGGTAAATTATTAAGCAGGAATAGTAAAAAAAAAAAAAAGAATTGGAAATTATCAAAGAAATAAACGGTATTTGTATTAAATCTTTCTTAAGTGAAAATGACAAACAAAAATTACATCTCCTTCAATCCTCGTTAGACAACATTTATGTTGATAAAGCCAAAGGAGCGTATATAAGATCGAGAGCAAAGTGGATAGAGGAGGGGGAAAGGAGTTCAGCATATTTTTGTAGACTGGAAAAAAAAGAGACAAGAACGTAACTGTATTAAAGCTTTACTGATTAATGATCAAGAATGTACAGATCCTGAAAAAATTTCTAAGGAAATTTGTTTCTACAGTAATTTATACTCCTCCTTTTATTCACGTACAGATGCTGATGCTTTCTTTAATCACGTTAAGGATTGGATCCCAACAGTAGATGAGAGTTTTAAAAATATTTGTGACGCAGATATTAGTATGGAGGAAGTGGAAAAAGCAGTGAATTGTTTATCATTAGACAAATCGCCTGGTTCAGATGGATTAACAAGTAACTTCTATAGGCATTTTTGGAAATATATCAAAGACCTTGTTTTTCATATGTTGAAAGAAATATCTGAATCCCATATTCTTCCAACTACTATGAAGCAAGGGATCATCACTCTCATCCCCAAGCCTGGAAAAGATCCTAAGTTAATAGACAATCTTAGGCCCATAACCCTGCTTAATAATGACTATAAAATTTTAACTCATATTTATGCTAACAGGTTAAAAACCAGAGTTTCACAGATCATTTCAGACACAGTCAGGTTTTTTAAAAGGCCGCTCAATTCACAATAATATACGACTTGTGCTTGACTTACTGGATTATAATTATTTAATTGAAGATGGTTTCATTTTATTTCTAGATTTTTTTTAAAGCTTTTGACATGATCGAGCACAAATTTATGTTTCGTACTTTAGAATTATTTGGTTTTGGAGAGAATTTGATTAATCTAGTTAAATTAATTTATAAAGACACGAATAGCACAGTTATATTACCACATGGTATGTCTCCAAGATTCTCAATTGACAAAGGAATCAAACGAGGCTGCCCTATCTCTCCCCTGCTCTTTATTGCTGCAGCGGAAATGCTCTCCATTCTTATAAAAAATTCTGATTTTGAAAAATTGACCGTATTTGGCAAACAGCCAATTGGCAGATGACACAACCATATTCATGAAAAACATTGACCAAGTTCCAAAAATTCTCCAAATCATAGAGTTTTTCTCAAGGGCATCTGGCTTAAAATTAAATCTTAAAAAATGTGAATTATTACCGATTCATAACTTTCCTCTGTCAACCGTTTGCAATATTCCTGTTAAAGACACTATTAAATACCTAGGTATAAACATTGCAAAGGATAATACTTCACTTAATAATCTCAACATTTGGAATAATTTAGATAAGTGTAAGTCCTATTTAAACTCGTGGTCTCAAAGAGACATTTCTGTTATTGGCAGAATTTATCTTACAAAAATGGAATGCATTTCTAGACTCATTTACCCAGCCTACTCAATCTCTTTTCCTAAAAATGCAATAAAAGCTATAAACCAAGCTAACTTTAATTTTATCTGGAAAAGAAAAACACACTACATTAGAAAAGGAATGATGGTCAAAGAATATGAAGAAGGAGGACTAAAAGCCCTTGATAGTGAATGTATTAATGGTACAATTAAAATAAATTGGCTAAAATCCTTTTTGAAAAATGAAAATAGTTTTTGGTTTCATATCCCCAGTCAAATATTTATGAAATTAGGAAGTATCCTTTTTTTTTTTCTTCAGTGCGATTATGACCTTAAAAAACTCCCTTTTAAGTTATCTGTGTTTCATCAACAGGTTTTACTTTATTGGAAGATGATCTATAAGCATAATTTCAGTCCCCATAATGTCCCTTTGTGGAACTGTAGATATGTTGTACTTAGGAACAAATCTTTCTTCTACAAAAATTGGTGGGAGAAAGGAATATGGTCTGTCATGCAAACATTAGATAATACCGGAGTAATGTCTTTTGAAACTTTTAGTTCCAAATTTAATTTATTTGACAGAAAACAATATGATAACATCATAAAAGCTATCCCACAATAATTCAGATGTCTTGCAATTTATCTCAAAATAAAATAAAACACTTTGTCCTCCTCAGCTTTTGGTGAATGGAGTTTCTATTACTAACATAAATTTATGCAATATGTTATCCAAATGTTTTTGTTAATGAACTATATCCCTTTTCTTTAAATAAAAATGTAGTATTCCAATATTTCTCTAAGGATGAAGTTAAAATTGCAAGAACAAAATATTTGAAATTTCCAGTTGCACCAAAAGCAAAGGAAGTCCATTTTAAAATTCTTAATGGAGTATATCCAGATGTGGATTTGGTCTTGATGTTAACAACTGTTCCTTTTGTGATGATCAAACTGAAACGACAGAACATCTTTTTTATGATTGTAAATTTGCCTGTGCCTTTTGGGAAGATTTGCATTACTGGTTATTTCCTAAATTTGAAGATTTACATGTTTTAACAAAGGAAAATGTATTATTTGGTTTATTTTTGAAAGATGAAACACATGAGTTAGCAATTAACACAATTATTATCCTTGGGAACACTCAAAAAAAGGATTCTCCAATACTGTTCAGTTTATTTTAAAAAAATCATTTTCATTTAACACCATTATGTTAGGTTTCCCATTTATACAATTGCATTGTGTTAAACTGACTTGAAACAGTTGCCTTTTGGCTCAACTCAATATTTTCATTTTGAAAGAACATAAATGATTTCACTTGTGTAACTAGGAAGTGGATTTCCCCTTCCCATCATGCTTTGCACAGGGCTGGATAAGGAGAGTAAATCTTGAAATAAAATGTTATTTTAGGCATTTTTTATTTAGATGATAAAATTGGGAGACTTGTTAATGTTTAATGCTCTTTTATGTTTGTATTTAAAAGAGTTTCTGGTATGTTAGTGTTTTGGGTGGTTACCATTGTGGTAAAGTGTAGAGCATGTGCTTGGGTTGAGGACCTGCTAACATGAAGCAAAGTTGTTTTAATAATAAAAAAACAACAACTATGGGCATGCAATGGATGTAACAGTACCATCTTATGCTATGCCTAACATGTTGGCTAATGCCCAAAGTTAAATAAATCCAACAAATCATTTTTTTTTTTGAGTGTAGAAGGATGTCTGCCTGATAATTGATTTTCCAGTTAAATGTTTTAGTTTGAGTTCAACAAATATAAAAAAAATCACTTTATCAATGAATCAATTTCAGCTGGCCCAACTCAATTACATTTCATCGCATGAATTTGTTTTTTATGAGTTGGGGCTACACATATTTATTGGATGGAAATCCTGCCCGCAATTAAATTGAGTTCATCCAATGAATTAATTTTTTGAGTGAAGTTCTTTTTGCATAAGAACCGATTCTTGAAAATTCTTTCAAATTTCTATGTATTTCACAAGGAATTATGTCATTACTTTTTGTCGCTGAAACGAATGAAGAAAAAGAATGCCGTAAATTTCTGTAATTTAATAGAAAATCTTAAACTTGCTGAAAACCCCTAGTATTTATTATTTATTTATTTTACTTTTATTTATTTATTTATTTTTTAAATTTATTATTATTATTATTATTTTTTCCTTTTTCTCCTCTCCTTATGTTATGATGCTTGTCTGTTGTCTCTTTAAGAAATGTTGCATTTTGTACCAGGCCATTTATGGTTGTAAAGTTTACATTGCTCAATAAAGTTCACAAAAAAAAAGAAAAAAAAAAAAAGACTCGGCCTGCGTCGAAACCGCATACTCAATGAGTACTTAATTTCAATAAGTACTTACTTAACGAGCG
This sequence comes from Tor tambroides, assembly GCA_021397915.2. Lineage (NCBI taxonomy): Eukaryota > Metazoa > Chordata > Actinopteri > Cypriniformes > Cyprinidae > Tor > Tor tambroides. The sequence continues at coordinate 5,786 of JAFVLL020008974.1, forward strand.
CTAAAAGAGTACGTACTCTAATCTTGTTGAGTATGAATGCGATCCGCCATGTTGACGTTGTCATGTGACCTATGACGTTTTAACAAGCGCAACAACTTAAAAGATACGCGCGACAATGCATTATGATCATATGAATATTATGATTATTCAAATATATTTAACCTTGTCATTGTGCTTTTTTCTGTGTATGTAATCTCATACTTTGATGTACGCAAACCCATTATATTTATGTTTTCCTTTTTTTTTGTCATTATTCATAATCAGGATTGTTTATTGTAAAAGATACAACCATCTTCCCCTGGTCTTGTATGCAATTATAAGTTGTGCAATAAAAAAATGTAAAAAAAGATAAAAGGGAGAGGTGCACTAACACCTCAAAGCATCAGTAACTTGACAACCGTACCTAGTACTGTTTTCCTCAGCCTTTGCAGTGTTTGCAATGTTTGCGTAAAGGAGATGTAGTGCAGCTGCTCGAAGATCTTGCCTTTGGAGAAGACTGTTTATTTTATACTGGAAAAATGTAAGTATTACTACTTAAAAAAAGATGCTTACCCCAGAATGCATTAGTAGCTATTACTAGCTATTACCAACACTACAATAATAATGATAAATGCTGACCAATATATACATAATTTTTTATTTTTACTGAAAATTGTTTTAGTAAAACATGCAAAATGTATTTTTTTATAAAATGCCATAGTTATGCATGAATATACACTAGACTGTGGGTGCTTCCAAGCTCGGGCCTTGTGGGCCGTGCCTGTGCAGAGTTTAGCTCCAACTTGCCTGAACACACCTGCCTGGAAGTTTGTAGCATGCCTAGTAAGAGCTGGTTCAGGTGTGTTTAATTGAGGTTGGAGCTAAACTCTGCAGGACACCGGCCCTCCAGGACCGAGTTTGGGCACCCCTGCACTAGACAAATGCAGCCAAAGTGAATACATCTCAGTTTTAATTCAAGCAATGAATTAATGCATAAGTTAATTAAATAATCATATTTTACTTACTGACAACAACAGGAAACATGAAAAAATTGGTAAAAGAATGAATGAAAAATAACAATCACAATAAACACATACATATACAAGCAGAGCCGGCGCCAGGGCCCCTCCATCAGGGGGGCATTTGAATTTCTAGGGGGGGCACAAATCACCTTGGGGGGGGGGCGTTCGAGTGGGAAGCGTGCAATCTGTGATCGCATGCAGTTGCTGACGTCGCTGTGCGCACCGCTTATGTGCGCTGTTTTATCGGTTTCACTTTCGCTTTCGAAATCGATCACGTTCAGCAAGGAGGGGAGAGGATGGAAAGTGGGGGGCACAGTAACTCGTTTGGGGGGGCACGGCCCGCGAATGCCCCCCCTTGGCGCCGGCCCTGTATACAAGTCAATAACACATAAAACAAAGCTTTATTCAAACTTATTGTTCTAACAATTATGTTTTTACAGGCGGTGAACCCACATCCTACTGCCATCTCAACACAGCTGTGCCAGTTCTGCAGCTGACCACCGTGTCCACCTTCACCTGTCTCTGCCGTCCATCACGTCCCTCACTGCTGCAGTCAGACTGAATCTGATCATGGATGGGAAAGGGACATCGAGGCTGTCCTTGCCTGACTGCAGGGAGAGGATTAGGAAGACCATGTTGACGCCCCCTGAACCACACAACCTTGAAGCAGGAGCGGGAGAACATGTGCGGGACAATCTGGCTATCGCTGTGTCTGCTCCAAACATTTGTTTGCCTGCTCTCCATGAACACCACTACCTGTAAAACAATTAAACAGAGTAAAACTTGACACTTTGAAGCTTCTTAAACTCAGGTTTCGTTGACTGATGTTGTATGAACAGAAACCAGCAGAACAAACTTGACCAAAATCACATCCTCAGTGTCTTTTGGTCTTTCTCTAGATGCTCTCGCTGGCTCTGCTGTCACTGAGGAGGAAGAGACCACAGCAGCATCCGGTCCAGATGAGGCAGTAAGGGCAGGTGGAGTGATGGAGCGTCTCATCCATGGCACTGGATCATTTCCAGGATGCTGCTGTGGACTTCTCCATCCTCACCAGTCTGCAGACATTTCAGATCCTGCAAAGATGCACAAACACAATACAAAAGCAGTCATTTTAACAACACAATCTCATTTGATTTCTGTATTAGAAGTAACAAAATGATCTTACTTTATATTTTTGTTTCAGGTTTTCCCCTTTTTTCTCACAAATGCTGCCATCACCTTTCCTTGCAGGTCCTGCTCCACCACAGAAGATCTGCAGCAAATGCACAGGAATCAAGAATCAGAAAAGTGCTGTAATAACTCTGTTTGAAATTACAATAATTAAAATAAACTACAACTTAAGATTTAAAAGATGTTTTATTGATGTCTGTAGTGTACTCACTCAAAGCCTTTGATGGCAGCATTCCTTCATCAGTCACTCTTCACCGGATAAACACACGTGTGTCTCATCTGTCCCTGTAACATCCAGACAAGATTCAGTCACCTCTGTGATTTATCTGCTCAATACTGCATTTACATGGTGAGGTGATGTGTTAACTCTATTTTTATCCAACACAAATAGACATGAAATGTCTATTTCATGTCTATTAGATGTGCTCAAATGCAATTCTTTTAGAGCATTTTCCTGTCACATATTAAATAGACATTTAGTAATCGTCTTTAAGATGTATATGGTTTATGTAAATCCACTCTGGTGACGTATGTGTGCTACTGCAGCTCCCCTGTTCGCTTTACATAATAAAACGTGTTTTTACCGCAAAATCAGAAATATACTGTACTGTTTAGCGTTTACACCTTAAGCAATTCAACAGTTTGCTCAACAGTAACAAACGCGATTTTAACACAAGGAACCGTATTTTGGTTTGTAATACTCACATTCGTAAACACCCTCGTCGCTGTTCTCTGCCCTGTACGATGATGACGTATCCTCTCCCGTTGCCTCCTGGGATTGAAAAGTGTCCATCGATGAACACTTCAGAATCTGGGCTGAAGCAGTAGGGATTTCTCGCTTACTCTTTTATGAATACTTAAGTTTACGAACGTACTTCTTTCTTCACATACTATTTTCCCCTACTATATAGGAGGTGAGTAGGCATATAAGGACGCAACTTAAGTATACGTACGTCTGAATCTCGCGAGAATTAGTGCACTCGCCTACTAATTCTCGCCTACTCTTTTATGAATACTTATGATTCAAACATACTTATTTGCTCGCCTACTGCTTTTTGCCTACTATATAGTAGGGAAGTATGCGATTTCGAACGCAGCGTCGGTCTTTGAATTAGGCTTGTTTGAGATGCGCCTTGCCTCGCCTGTAATTTAGTCGAGAGTAGGCGGCTGCAGTGAGGGGAGGAGTGAAAAAAGTGCAGGCAAGCCGGACACTTCCTGAATCTCGTTGTGTTGTTGGACTGCAAACGTCAGCAATGGAAGAGATCGCGTTCGCGTTCTTTATCGCAGACGAAGTGGATGCAGTTGAAAAACCACTTTTTTTACACGAAGATGGTTATGATGAGGAGAATCACCGAAGGTGAAATAAAGCCACACTTAAAATGGCTGGCTTAACGTTATTCAGTAAATAGTAGGGATATAAATCTATCTGCCAGTTCTAGAGTGGTATGTTGCAACTTGCATCTAATAAAACTTATTTCGTGTAAAAAATAAACAGCCTAGACTGCAGATAATTCAGCACCAAATAAAAGGATTTCATTAAAACGTAAATGAAGCCAATAGCAAGTTGCTTTTGAGAGAGAGAGAGAGAGAGAGAGAGAGAGAGAGAGGTCATAAGAAATGTTTTTTCTCTCCTAAGAATGTCCCTAAAATTCCTCACTTTGTTGAGAATGTGGTCAATTTGTACAGTCCTTCTGAGTTTCAAAGTCATTTCAGACTTTCTAGAGGGCATGTGGAGGTATGTAGGCCTACATGGTGAGAGAAGCAAGCAATACATCCTGTTATCCTGTATACAGTGTTAAACATTTTTTTTTCATTATCAAATTTGAAATAAATTTTAGCTTGACCATTTTGTTTTTTCCCCCCAAGCAAACAAAAAAACAGCATGTACATAGAAGAACTATATAAAATAGGGATGGGAAAACAGTGAAAAAATGCACACAAATTGTCCATAAATAAAGAAAAAACCATGAAATAAATAAGTGGACAAGTAGAAAGAAAAATGTCAAGCTGCTATTTTTAATTTTAAGCCCCAAAAGCTCAACTTAGCCAAGCTGTTGTGATGGGCTCTGTGTTCAAGTGCTTTACAGGCGATAAATCATTTTTTCCTCTTCCTAATGCAGGATCTTATAAATACACTTGGTCCTTTTTACATGAATACACAGCAGACTAAGGTGCCACTGACAAACAGTATACTTGCCTCTCTATGGACTCTTTCCAACCAAGAGTCCTATAGAGGAGTGGCAGACAGATTTAACATAACCAAATCTACAGTTTCAACACACCTGCATGATTTCTGTTCTCTTGTAATAACGCATTTGTCACATTACATCTCCTGGCCCAGAGGACAAGCCCTGCATATATCCCAGTTAGAATTCGAAGCAGCTGGGTTTCCTAACACTGTCTGTGCAGTTGATGGATGCCACATTCCAATAGTAAAACCACACTGCGAGAATCCTGTGGCCTACATCAATAGGAAACAGTTCTATTCTGTTATACTTACAGGATTCTGTGACAGTCAGCGGCGATTCTGTCATGTCAGTGTGGGTCACCCTGGTAGCTGGCATGATTCAAGGGCATTTCGTTTGTCAGAGGTAGGCCGACTTCTTGAGGAAGATCCACATTCCCTGGTTCCTGAGGGCATGCATATAATTGGAGATTCTGCATACCCTCTTTTGCTTCAGCTAATGAAGCCATACAGAGACAATGGTCACTTGACTGTCAGGCAGAGATGGTTCAATAGGAAACTGAATTCTGCTCGTGTAGTCATTGAGCATGCATTTGGAATTTTAAAATCAAAATTCAGGAGACTCAGATGTTTGCACATGAAAAAAGTGAAGAACATTTCTTCCGCAGTCACAGCCTGTTGCATTCTTCATAACATCTGCCTGAAATCCAATGACCACATTGAGGAGGATCTGCAGGCAGATGATATGGAGGAGGACCCATACCCACCAGAAGCCCACATTCACAATAATGCATCACATCATAGAGATGCAATCTGTGGCCGCCTGTGAACATCACATTGACTTGTTCTACCTTCAACACTTGCCTTAAACTTATTTTAAGAACAAAGCTTTTTATTTTACTGTTTTGTGAGCTGGTGGATGGGATTGTACAGGATGATATTAAGCACTTAATATCAAATGATTGACATAGTATTTTGCCAGTCAACCACTGTCCCCTGTCTAGGGAGGAATGTTTTGTGTTGTTATCTCTATAAAAATGATGTGATACACATGGGAATGGACTATATAGTTAAACTTTATTTTTTAATAGATCGATTATCATTTCTTGGGATTTACTGATTTTTTTGAGTTGTTCAATTATTTCTCCAAGGCAGGTAAGAGATTTTTTTTCAAACACCCTTCTCCGCCTCTCTTTAAGCCTTCTTCGGCGCTCTAAGTCAGGCCGCACTAGTGACTCTAGAGCAGCTGTTCTCCTCTCTGAATGCGCTTCAAAAACTTCACAGAATGTGGATCTTGTTTGTCTTCTTCTGTGTATTTCTGTGGAGGGCATAGCAGTGGAGGGACCTGGTTGCTCTTCTGGGAGAGGCTGTTCTTGGGAGCTTGTGGCCTGTGCAACTGAAGACTTCGGCACTGTAGTCTGGGATGAGGTAGTGTTGAACAGAGGAGTTGAGCATATTGTGCCTGATGGTGCACTCCCAACTCCACATTTCCCAAATAAGTCTTCCATTTGCTTTGAGAAAACATGTGAAACAATGTAAATAGAGATGCTTTAGAAATTATTTTAAATGTAAACCCAGTGATTCTGCAGTAAATTCGATTTCAAATTTCGATACAAAAAGCACACCAACCTTGTAATACTCCCATGTAACTTTTCCCTCTCCTGTTGACCGACACCGATCTTTAGCCCTTTTGTAGGTGGTTATCATGTTGCCAAGTTTTTTTTCGCAATTTTTCATTGCTGATGTTGTAACCTTTTTCTTTGAAAAGTTGCTCAAGCTTTTTGTAGAATGCAATTTTATTTCTATAGTACAGATGCAGATACATTTGTGTGAGGTCAAGCAGCAGCAGTGTGGTCCTGTGTGTGAATTCTATGAGAACAGCAGTTTATAATTGTGAGAGATAAACTTTATACATATTGGATATTTTGAAACAGTGCATACCTTGTTGGGTTTCTTGACATTCTGACTGCATGGAAGGGGATTGAAGATTGTGCGTTTGTGAGGATTGTTGTGTGAGATTTATTTTCCTTGTTTCAACAGGGCACTCGACAAGGGATGCTGGATGGGTAATCACTGGAGTGGGACACTGAGACAGAGATGCTGGACGTGGAGGGGGACACTGAGACAGAACAGGAGGGGGACACTGAGACAGAGATGCTGGACACTGGGTAGTATCTGCCAAAGAGAACGCAATAAAAAAATTAAATTCCCCATGATCATTTTAAATTTTGTTATGGTTACATTAAAAAAATGCCTTACATTGTTTCTGTGCTGCAGATCTCACTTGTTGCATTATATATGCTGCATATTTTTTATCTGTAAAAACGAATTTCAATCAATAAAAATAAAATAAAATAAATTCCATCATCAAGCAACCAATCTTCTTCTTTTTTTACCCACCATTCTTTATTGTCTCAGCAATTTCTTTGCTTACTGTTAATGTTATTGCTCCCTGGGAGTCTGATAGTGTTAATAACACATTCTCCATCTTGCTACAATTGTTAACTTTGTGGATGCCTTTTATAATCAAAGCCATAATGAGAAATGAGGAGCACACAGATGCTGCACTAAATTTACACTGTTATCCCTAATTATGGGTTAAACATTTCAGAGTGGGATATGGCACAGCTGATTAACCTAATTATGTGTATCCTACTTAAGGGACAGTTTACCCAAAAAAAAAATCTTTGGGTGAACTATCCCTTTTTTACATGAAACATATTCCATATAAATATATTACACAATTGTTTGTCACCTTAATGTAAATTTGAATTTCATGTTTAATGATTAGGAAAAGTGTGTACAGCAAATTATTATTCAAAATTAATATGAAACAAAAACACATTCTAAATTAAGAAATTAGCATGCATGTGTGGGCTTTGTTTACTGCACTCCTGAAATAAGACATACCCAGATAAAGATCTCAGATAAAAACACACAAACATGAGGCCTAATTGCAAAACCGTCACATTAGATGTAGCCTATGCATGCATGTATTGATGGATTGACTAATTTATTTAATGGAATAATGTTGTACAAAAATGTAAATGTACAAAATTAACACCAGCATACAATACATAAAGAGAAAATTACAACAAACAGGACTTCAAACCAAGAAAATAAAAATAAAAGGGTAAATAAATAAAGCACATGTCCTAATTACTAATAAATTACTATAGAAAAAGTAAATAGTATTAGGCTATAGGTAATGGACTTCTTAGGATTAAGGGGAAAAAATATCAGCTGACATTCGCAGCCAATGAGCATTAAGCTGTGTCGTCAGCAAGTCGTTTCCCATGATGCTTTTGATCAGCGCAGTCGGTGGAGAGCAACTGCGCTCGACTGCAGAATCCGACACGTGCGCCTTTTTTTTTTTTTTTTTTTTTTTTTTTTTTATGTTTTTTTTTTTTTTTTTTTTTTTAATTTTATTAATGCCACAACAAAGAAAAAGTACAGAAAATATCAACATTATGCACAAAGAGATGACATTACAAAGCACTATTTCTAGATGTATGTAACAATAAGTAAATAATACAAAATAAAGCTTTAATAAAATATATTAAAAAGATTAAATAAATTAACTGTTTTAATAGCTTTTAAGATTCTTGGAAGATGAAATAGCTTGATATACTGTTGAACCTCTTTTTTTAAAAACAATAAATAAAGGTTTTTGATGAGTGAAATTTATCAAGTGTGAATATGAAATTTTGCAAGAAGTAACAATAGGTTAATAATAAAATATTCGTTAATTTTATCTTTTTGCATGTTAAAGAAGCCAAACAGTACATCCTTGAAAAGCAAGGAGAAACCCTGAAGCACATTGCGATTGGATAACATTAGAGAATTCAATCCAAAATAGCTGCGTGTGAGGACAATCCCAGAAGATATGCATACTGTTTCATTAGGTTCAACAAAAAAAACACAGCTTGTATCTATATCTGATTTGAACCTTTTCAAAAACACTTTAGTTGGGTAAAATCTGTGTAACAATTTGAATGAGATGTCTCTAACCTTGTTAGTTATTATGTATTTCGAAGACAGAGTCCATACTTTTTTCCAGTCAATATGATCAGCAACATTCTTCCAATAAGACACCACATATGGAGTTGTTACAAGCTCCTTTTGAAAAAGCGATCTAATCTTATAGTTGCGTGATGAAGGATGTGACAAAAAGCATAGTCCGACACGTGCGCCTTGCGCTCGCGAGAGATTTTTGACATACGTCAGCATGACATCAGAGCAAGGCGGACCGCACTCGGACACATTTCTAACCGGCATGCATCTCGCGCTGATCACCGGTGATCGGTTCTGCGCAGATTTTGCTCATCTCAAACAAGCCTATTGGGACAGCCTTCGTCGCGTCGCCGTGACGTAATCGGCCTTCAAAAACGCACTTCGGAGGACGTTTTTTTTTTTTTTCACATTTATTTATTTATTTTATTTTATTTTATTTTTTTATTAATGCCAAGGCACCAAAGATAAAAGTACAGAAAATATATAAATATAATATAAAATAATATAAAAATATGCACAAAGAGGTGACATTACATGCAAAGCACCATTTCTAGACGTATGTAACAATAAGTAAATAATCCAAAACAAAGCTTTAACAAAATAAGTTAAAAAGATTAAATAAATTAACTGTTTTAAGAGCTTTAAGATTCTTGGAAGATGAAATAGCTTGGATATACTGTTGAACCTCTTTTTTAAAAACAATAAATAAAGGATTTTGATGAGTGAATTTACTGCGGTGCACTTCTGAGGACGTAGCCTACGAATTGGGAGACAGCTTACGTGTTGTGTTGTGCGTGGTGACGTAATTGCACTGCGACGGTAGCGGAAGAGACGTGGCAAAAAAAAAAAAAAAGCAAACTAGATGTTATAAAAAAATATTGAGGAAAGTACTGGAAAGTGGACAGTTTCATGTTGATATTTGCATCGGTTTGTTTTTGACTGGTATTTTTTTCTTTTAAGGTAAATATAGTATTGTTTCACTAATAATATGTTGTTTATTTGCGGGAAGTATGTTGCAGTCGAGCAGCTAACCATTCGTGTACAGTCACTGTCAGCTTACCTGCATTTACCCTTTGTCCGACTAAATAATGGCACAGTTTTGTATTTGTGTTAACTACCGGAGTTGACAGGTTATTTTTAAGATGTATTGAAGTGCAAAGAAGAGATGCATCGGTTAAAATGTTTTATATTTAAAATGTATCTTTTAGGAGTACATTTAGTGTACTCGAGTTTATATATGTATTCTGGATGATGATATATGGATCTTTTGCTTGACAGGCAGACCATGGGTTTGTGCAAATGTCCTAAGAGGAAGGTAACGAATTTGTTCTGTTTTGAACATCGTGTCAACGTTTGTGAGCACTGTCTTGTATCCAATCACAATAAGGTTAGTGCTCTAATATATAGTTAAAATTCATGACTGAAAGGGATAGTTCGCCCAGAAATGAAAATTCTGTCATCGTTTACTCAGCCTCGTGTCTTTCCATACCTTTATTTCTTTGATGGAATGTAAAAATAATTTACATTTAGTCATTTAGCAGACGCTTTTATCCAAAGCGACTTACAAATGAGGATTTTGAACAATATTAGTACCCAAACAGTTTCGTTGCCCATTCACTTCCATTGTATGTACAAAATACAGTGGAAATCAATGGGAAAATAAATAATTTGGCATTCTTTAAACTATCATCTTTTGTGTGTACAAAAATGCATCACAAATGCACACACGATTTGTAATGACATGAAGGCGAGTAAATGATGACAGGATTTTCACTTCTGGATGGACTATCACTTTAAGGAGAAAATATAATTTGAAGATTTATAAATACTTTTGTTTTATTACTTTTATTTGTACAGTGTATTGTACAGTCATACCTACAATGGCTACAAGACAGCGATTACAACCCAAACTGCAGCCTGTGCAGTCAGCCCTTAGATTCCCAGGATACTGCTCGGCTAGTTTGTTATGGTGAGAACAACAGATATTATGTTTGAACTCAGTCTGAGAGTTTAAAAAAAGAAAGCAAGTAAGCATTTTACATAGTGTATGAAGGCCTGCATTAGTGTGACTTTTAGGGGTGTAGCGGTACACAAAATTAATGGTTCTGTCACTGATCTATAATAAGAGAACTGGACTGCGCATGACGTCATGAAAGTGAAGCCACCGCGCTGCCATATTGGTATTCCCCGCTATTCCCATACATTCCACTGAATTAATAGGAAGTCATACGAATTTAATGAGAAAACATCACTTAACAAGTCAGCGTTTTTAAATCTTAAGTATCCATGTACATTCTTACAATGAAAACACCCTAGGCATGTAAACGGTTATTTGTTTAAAGTTGGGAATTTCCCTTGCTTATTAAAAAGGTTATGTTTATATACATTACAGTAGCAAACATCAGATGAAAATGATAAACATCAGATGGACAAGATCCTTAACGTATAACAATGACAAAGTGCTCATTCTGAAATCTGAATAAAGATTTCTGCTTTGTATACACACATACCTTCATTCGCCTTGTACAGTCATTCATTGTTTAGGCTATGTAATTTTGTTATAGTGTTTTTATTCGTATAGTAGGCCAGTGGTTCTCAACCACATTCCTGGAGGACCCCCATCAGTGCAAATTTTGCATGTCTCCTTAATCAAACACACCTGATTTGGGTCACCTGCTCATTAGTAGAGACTCACAGACTTGAAATGGGTGTGTAAAAATGTGCAGTGTTGGGGGTCCTTCAGGAATGTGGTTGAGAACCACTGCAGTAGGCTAACTGCAAATGTTTCAACAATGATTTCGTTAAACAGCATTCATTTTGAAGCAGGTAGTGATTTAAAGGTCGTTAAATTAATTATTAACTTAAAGCTGCAGTCCTTAAGTTTTGCCTCTTTGTCGCCATCTTTGTTCAAAAACTTGGAATTGCAGTTACTTGCAGAATTATCTTTATTATGTGGGTTGTACTCTGGCATGGCTCCAGCACGGATGAATCTAATGTTTTGAGGAGTATGTGTAGCTGTCAGTCACCGCACCGTTGTGGATACTGTACTTAGTAATCACAGATTCTAGCCTATGTCTTGGAATATATGACCTAAATAAGAATTTTCAAAAGCCAAGGGAGGTCACGTACGGGACACATAAATTAAGCCCAGTATACGGGATGTCTCGGCTAATAAGGGGCGGTTGGCAACCCTAGCTTTCCCCTGCATGTTCTGCATCCTAGCGCAGCAGCTGTCCACCATGTTAAAATGGTGTAAGGTTTGTAAGGTCTAAATAGTCTGGTTTTAAATTATTGTTCTACAACTGTCGATACCAATGCTACGGCCGCTCTAGCGCTCTCCTGGTTGCCTGCCAAAATGTCGGAGTTTATATTGCGTGACGTCAACCTCCGGAGCTCTCTCTTTCTCTCTCTCTATATATATATCAAGTTCAAGTCAAGTCAAGTTGAGCTTTATTGTCATTCCTCTACATGTGGGGACATACAGTGGAACGAA
>JAFVLL020008975.1:0-31581 GCA_021397915.2 Tor tambroides
GGAAATAGAAAAATAAAAAGAACATTACCAGGAGTGGGCAACAATAAATGGGACATTAATATGAAATGTAGTGCTCAGTATAGTGCATTATTGCAGTGTTGAAGGGAGAATTATTACACTGAGGTTGGTACTGTAATTTCATACACATATGCAGGCCTTTCAGTGCCTAGTAGACTTTTCAGGTGGGAGGTTGGGGGAGGCGATGAGTCAGTGCTATTGAGCAGCTAGATGGTTTGAGGAAAAAGCTTGGTTGGATCTGGTGGTTGTAGTGTTATTCGGATAAAAAATGAGTGTTTTGGTAAGCTAACATTAGACGACTAAATATAGTAAACAGAGACCAGCTCATGCTGGTCTTCCAAGGGGCTATAGTGGTCAGCTTGCGCTGTATTCGCCAAGAGGCCGGGGGCCGTGGTTGTCAGCTTGTTGTATATGCACCAGAAGCCCTGCTGCTCATCTTATTTTGGCAGTCTCCAGCCTCAGGCCTAAGGCTTTGGAGGGCCCTGACAGTCTGAGGCCCTGGGGCTCAAGGTCCATAAACCAGGCCTGGCCGTACATGCTCCATAACATGCCAAACGCCTTTATGTTTGATTACAATGACATCCCAGAACAGGCTGGTCTTGACAAGCTTCTGCTGACCTGTAGATGGTAGTGAAGCTCAGGCCTCTTGTGTTGATGTTTTGAATTATCTTATGGAGAAAAGGTGTAGGTGGTTCTCCATTAACGAGGAGACGTATGAGTTCTATTTAAGTTCCTTTATGGTATGAGTCCACAATCATTGAAAAAGACAGAATAGTAAAGAGGTAGTTTGTCCAAAAATGAACATCGTTTTGTGTAACAAAAGAAATGAGAAATGCCTTTTTTTAGAAGTCAAATGGGCACCTACATTCTATATTCTGTTGTGTTCCACAGAAGAGAAAACGTCGTAAAAGTAAATGATGACAGATTTTGGGTGAACTGTCCCTTTAACGAGCACATTTTCTGGGGAGGTAAACAGAAATTGTTTTTATTTATTTATTTATTTTACTCGTTTTATTTTAATATCATATACTGTTCCGATTATATAACGCTGTCATATGATCGGACGAAGTCTAATAACATTTGAAACTTATAAAAAACCGGAACCGAATGAAGTTCGGTTCTGTTAACAGTTCCCGCCCGTGAACACAAACTCCCGCCGATACTGACGGAATACCGTCGTACAAGATAAAGACGCGAGCCCCAGTTAAAAAACTCTGATAATTCCATATCTATCAATAGATAATCATTCTGAGAATCATTTTCCATGACAACATTTCACCTGTCATGTGTTTTCTGTCAGCGGTTTAGAAATGGACGATGCCAGATTCGCGAATAATGAATCACTCGATTCAGTCGGTCAGACTGTTTTAGAAAAAGGTCTGAAATTGTTCACGATTCAGTTTGATTTATTCGAAATGTCCACTCACACATTGAATAATTTCAAGTGGTTTCTCACATCGAAAACAGGATACAATGAGACAGAACGCAAAAAGAGCGCCGGGTGAGATATGTTTAATTAATTTTATGAAACAACTTGGAAAAAGTCTTCTGTCCTTTTTCAGCGATGAAGCACATCTTTATTGCACATGAAGTTGCGGAACGACTCTACAGCAGGTAAAGACAATTTATATTATATCCATTAGAGCATTAATATGGGGATGCAGCAATAATGAAAGGATTAATATAGCCTACCACTGGCAACCAGTGCTATTTGATTCATAAGAAAGGCTTGTAATCAATCAATTATAAAGAAGGACTCTTATGAACCAGTTCTTTTTAATGAGTTGCTCAAAAAGAATGTGAATTGGACTTCACTGTTCACGCCATGTGGTTGCTGTTTCATACAACGGTGAGGAGAATGCAAAAGGAAGATGCCTATTTATTGTCTTTTTATTATTTCATTGCACGTAGTCTTTCTCTTTCAGCATATTAAATTCAAACTGCGAGCTCACAACTCATCATTTCTTTTGCCGTGGCGCTGCAGATTCAGTAGCAGCGCAGTAAACACTGTCAGAGTATTTTACCATCTTTTCACATTGGCAAAAGAACATAGGCATTCAAGAACTATTAATGTCATGAAAATCATTGGTTCCACTACTGTTCTGAGGAAGAACTGGTTCTAAATTACTAACCCTCACTGTATGTAATGTGCCAAGCTTGACAGATAATGGTTTTGACTGTGAAACGTCTAAACAGCCCAAATGGATCCTAAAGGGCAGATTTTCACACAGAAGGCCAAATCTAAACAGCATGAAGATTTTTATTATGGGCAGATGATTGCGAACGTATATAGGCCTACAGTGGTGTGGAAGCGTAACTGATTATATGTGTGCTTTTGTATGTACAGGTTCTTAAGAGACAGGAATGAGTGAGAGGTCCTATTCATTAGAAACGTCTCAATAGAAACCATATGTGAGACCTTCCAATAACCTTCCTGCAATCTATACAAGTCTACTTATTCATTTTCTCCCTGCCTCCCTCTCTTTCTGTTACTTCATCTCTCTTTCCATCTCACACCTCATCCAAGTTCTCTGCCTCAAATTCCTGTCTCCTTAGCAACTGCTTGGTAACAGTGGGCTGTTAGGACCCCACGGTCATTGCAAGAGAGCTCGGACAAACAGAGCTAGAGATGGTTGTCTTCAAAGTTGTTTCACAATGTGACCAACCGACCATATTTGTGTCATAGTGTCTGCTTGATACCATCTAATTTTCAATATTATAACAGATAATCTCTCAAGTGACATGAAGAAAGCAGATTTAGTCCTTTTATTGGATTTGAGTGTAACCTTCAAGCAAAGCTCAGCTGTCTGCATGCACTTCAAGCATGTGATTTCATAATAACTGACTTTTCAAAATGACTCGTGTACTGAATAATTTGAAATATTTCACTGTATGCAATCTGTACACAAGGCCTCATTTCAGTAGCAGAATCTAGATTTTTCAGTGTACATTCATTTAAACAATTACATTTTTTTACACTTCTATGTCTGTATATAGTGCATTATTATCATTATTATTATTATTTAATTTTCTGTTTTTCTTATATTAGTGTTATATTCCATTTCTACTGTGTTATGCCTATGTATGTCTGCACTAACATGGGTAGGTTTCTCAAACTGAATTTGTGAAGGAACTGCGTATTTCTGAGTTTAATGAAAAGCTAATAATTAAATTAAAACAAATTTACACTTACTGAAAAAATGAAATATTTTGTTTGTTTATCTGCATGTCATGTGACAATAACCAATATCATAGAGCACCATGAACATGCAAATGTGATACTTCATTATTAAAATATTTACGACCCGAATTCTGGAAATGTTGGGACGTTTTTTAAATTTGAATAAAATGAAAACTAAAAGAATTTCGAATCACATAATCCAATATTTTATTCACAACAGAACATAGATAACATAACAAATATTTAAACTGAGAAATTTTACAATTTTATGCACAAAATGAGCTCATTTCAAATTTGAAGCCTGCTACAGGTCTCAAAATAGTTGAGACAGGGGCATGTTTACCATGGTGAAGCATCTCCTCTTCCTTTCAAAACAGTTTGAAGACGTCTGGGCATCAAGGTTATGAGTTTCTTGAGTTTTGGTCCCATTCTTGCCTGATATAGGTTTCCAGCTGCTGAAGAGTTCGTGGTTGTCTTTTGACGTATTTTTCGTTTAATGATACACCAAATGTTCTCTATAGGTGAAAGATCTGGATAGCAGGCAGCCCAATTCAGCACCCGGGCTCTTCTACTGCGAAGTCATGCTGTTCTAAATATTTTTTTTTTTGCAAATCCAGCTGTCAAATGCTGTGTAGCCAACTGACTAATGACTGATCTCTGTGTGAATGTCCACAAAACTGGAAGACTTTCCGAGTAGGCTATTTTAGAAAGGAAAATTTGAAAGATAAAAAAGAGGAATTAGGGAGAATCAATAAATTATGAATAAATTATTGATATTGTGTAAATAATATACAATCATGTAAAGTGCAGTTTTCTTACATTCTAATGTATGAAAAAAACTGTATTAAACTTCTATAGATTTGATGCTTGAAAACCCATCTTTGACCCATATTAAAACACTTGCTGAGTCAAATGTATTTTTACTCAATATCATCTTGCCCTAAAATGATGGCTTGCCGCCAAATTCTATTGCTGGCCCAGGTCCAGGATCTCAGCAGGAGTGGGTGAGGAGGGGCACGACAATGCCGCAATACTGGCAGCACGTGATGGAGCACGTGTGATGTTTATTATGCCTCGTCACCGCAGTCATAAATCTTGCATTGCACCTCGCTCTTGGGAAAAAGGTCTTTTTCTTGCACGCACCAGTTGTCCTTGAGGTCCTGATGACCTCCTGGCCTTGCGCCGCTCAACCTGACCTTCGCATTTCCCATATCCAATGAGAATATCACACTTTTATATTGTTTCATGCCCCATAGACTTCACAACTTCTACCTTGACACTTCTCCTTTTCATCTCTCTTTTTATTTGTTTTTTTTTATTTAATAAAGGCCTCTCAAGAGTCCGACCACTGATGCCACAGTGTCTGTCTTCACTCATCTGAAGACAGCTCTGGCCAAACAACAAGACCTCTTGCTTGCTGCTCAAACACACTGCATGGCAAACAGGAGAAAAGAAGCCAACAGGAGAAAAGAAGCCTCTCCATTTATTCAGTCAGCGTCTCTAGAGCGCCGGCAACAGAAAGTATAAGTACCTTCAGCTCAATACTGAAGCCTCTCGCCTTCAAATAACCTAGAGAAAAAGGCACACCTGTGATGAATTTCTCAACTCTAAGGTAGCCACGCATGGGTCATGAGTGAGAAAGAGCCACAACTTTAAGACTCGGTGAACTGTGACTGTGCAAATTATTGATAGAACAATATATCGGCTAGGCAGAGTAATGAGCTGAAATCTTGACATTTTAAGATTAACAGAAGCTTTAGTTTCTGATATACTATTATATATCAGAATATCATATTAGGCCCAAATACTTTTAATTTGGGCAAATGAGCAACCACATAGCAATCTACTAAAACCACTTAGATCACCTTAGCAATCGAATAGCAACACCTGGCAACCACCCTAGCCCTAACACTTTTTTTTTTTAAAATTCGAATTAAAAATGCATATACAGAAAATAATAATAAAAAGTAATTAAAATATTTATACAAATAATTCAATTGGATTCAATATAGTCGGCACAGCATTGTCTTTTAGTTTCAATCTTTTTGAAAATCCCGTGTCTAATTGTTTCTTGTTTGTAAACAAATCTGTGGCAAAACTAAGAGAACAAAGTTCTTACTGACGTGGTCTGGATCTTAATTAAAAATAAAATTCATTCAGGATTTCTGAATGTTGGGCTCAAAAGGAAGGCAATGCAAAGATTATTTTTCCCCAAAACTTGGCACTTCACAGTGTCTTGTTGTCTTCTGAGCCATCTTTATTGTTTGGTTTCTGCATAGACCATAGACTGTAAAAAAAGATGGATGGCGCGTCTCCGCTTCCTTCCACTACAGAAAAGTGAAGCCAAAGGATCTCAGTATGGCCGTTGCCATCTTGAGTAAATGACGTCATTTGGAACTAGAGTCTGCGCAGTAGTGTCGTGAGGTGGAGCCGCGGTATCAAACTCCTGCGGACCCAATCAACCATAACGACACGCCCCGTTTTTATAGCATCAGATTACTAGCTAAAATGAAACTTGTCACAAAAAAGAACAATTGAACATATATTAGTGTAATATCAGCTACCTTAAATGACCAAAACCATATTTCGGAAAATTGTAGTGGAAGTGTAATTTATTTTTTTATTTTGATTCAAGTCCCATTTGTTTACATGGAGAGGGTGGAGTTTATGACCTGTAATGCAGCCAGCCACCAGGGGGCGATCAAAGAGCCCGCAGCTTCACTTTTCAGGACATGTGAGGCACACCCGGCATAGACCTGCGCATTCACTTCCCTCCTAAACACTATACATGCATGAATCGGTGGGCGGGGCTAAACAGACAGTGATGTAGAAGCAGGCATTGATCTTGTTCTGCGGAGGCGGTGCTTATTCACACTATTACATCATAGCGTAGACCATTCCAAAAGCTGTCGTTTTGGCAGACTGCCTTCAATATAAGCTGTTTTTAGACTAAAGACCAAAGTATACTTTGTTTTTGTATGCGCACACTAGCTTACTTATTTACTTTCTTTTAGTTATTTAGCAGATGCTTTTATCCAAAGTGACTTACAAATGAGAACAATGGAAGCAATCAACAAAAGAGCAATGATATGCAAGTGCTATAAAAAGTCTCAGTTAGCTTAACAGTACACGTAGCAAGGTTTTTTTAATTATATAATAAATAAAAAGAAGACAGAATAAAAAAAACTAGAGCAAGCTAGTGTTAGAGGTCTTTTTGTTTTTGTTAATTGTATAATAAATAAAAAGAAACAGAATACAATAAGATTAGAAAAGCTAGTGTTAGTTTTTTTTTTTTTTAAAGAGAACAAGCAGTAAATGAATAGAGTGCAAGTCTAAAAGGGACAAGTTTTTTTTTTTTTTAAGAATAGAATTAGAATAGAGCATGCTAGAGTCAAATAAAGATGAAAGAGATGAGTTTTTAGCTGATTCTTGAAGATGGCTAAGGACTCAGCTGCTCGGATTGATTTGGGCAGGTCATTTCACCAGGAGGGAACATTTAATTTAAAAGTCAGTGAAAGTGATTTTGTGCCTCTTTAGGATGGTACAATAAAGCGACGTTCACTTGCAGAAAGCAAGTTTCTAGAGGGCACATAAGTCTGAAGTAATGAATTTAGGTAAAGGGGTGCAGAGCCAGTTGTGGTTTTGTAGGCAAACTTCAATGCCTTGAATTTTATGCGAGCAGCTATTGGTAGCCAGTGCAAATTGATAAACAGAGCCTTTCAAAGTATACTCCATTTGATGTTGTGCGCGAACGCGGGCAGTCGACACATGCGCTTTTGAAAGCTTCATCCATGTCCAGTGTCTGCTCTATTTTTCCCCATAATTTCTGACTAATAACAAATATTTTTGAACTCTTTTAAACCAAAGCTGGGCCATCCTATACCCTCTCACTCACAAGCGCTTGTTGATGCAGCCGTCTGTTGTTGTTGCAGTCTCTGCTATTTTGTTGTTGTATTCCATCTCTTAAGTTTCATTTTCTAGTGTGAAACAACGGCCCGGGACAGTGTTGCCACCTTGTGGAACAACTGATTACTGCAAAATAAATTCTATGCACATGTGCGACCTGCGTGTACTATTCTGATGACAAAATTCGTGTCACGTGCACTGTACGCTGTCCCTCACGTATGCAGAAAAAGAGAAGTTAACAAGAAAGTTTTGAGTTTTGAAACTTACAGGATGTTTTTAAAGCAGTGGTTCTCAACTCCAGTCCTCGGGACCCACTGCTCTGCACATTTTGTATGTCTCCCTTATTTAACACACCTGATTCAGATCATCAGCTCACTAGGGGAGAGACTCATGAATTGAACTGAGTGTGTCAGATAAGAGAGACATACAAAATGTGCAGAGCAATGGGTCCTTGGGACTGGAGTTAAGAACCATTGTTTTATAATAAAGTGACCTCTTATATGTCAAAAGATCAAGGGAATTTTGGTTTCTCAGTTCATGAATATATCATTTAATAATTAAAAAAAAAAAAAATAATAAAAATAATAATTAAAGATTGTAATTAAAAAAAAAACGTTTGGATCACCTTGGCAACCACCCTCAGCACTTTTTCATTTTGAGTAAATGTTAATATATAATTTTTATAATTTAAGATCATTATTGGTGGTAACTGACTTGATTTTTATATTAAAATAATGAAAGTAATAATAATTTAAAAATAAAAATGAAATGACAAATAATCATTAAAATAGTCATTTTGTAAATATTTTTAAATAAGCTGTATTAACCTTATAATTTATACATATCTGCAGTACATCAGCTTGTGTTTTAGATATAAACTGGCCAACCATGTTCTACAGATGAACCTTTGCCCTTTGACCTCAAGATTTGCCTTGTTGCTTCGAAATAATCTCTCTCTCTCTCTTTCAGTCTCTTTCCCGACCATCTCGTACTGTTTCTCGTCTCCTCTTATTCTACTGGCAGGCCTGTTCAGAGACATGACTTGATTGGCTGTTGCCACGGAGACCAGAATGGTAGTAGGGAGGGCCTGTTTCCCTCTGCCTAGGTGGATGAGGTGAAGAGCCCTGTGTGTGAATGTGTGCTGATGTGTGTATATGAGAGTGTGAGAGAGAAAATGAGAGAATAAGAGGAAAGAGAGCGGGAGAAGGGTGTAATGATTTGTCAGCTGATCGCTGTTGCTCAACAGTATGAGCGAAAGCGTGTGTGTGTAGTGTGTGTGTGTTAGGCTGCCTGAAAATGTGGTAAGGTGTGTGATTGTAGAGATCTCGGCATGCATTTTAATTAAGCACTATCTGAATTTTTTTGCGCCCCATGTGACCTGAACGAGAGGTTTTCCTGAGTGAGAAATGCATAAGTGTGTTTGTGTGGGTGGCAGCTGTAGCTGAGCAAGGCTCGGTGCCTGATTGCTCATTTAAAGCACTATGCAGCTCTCCTCTCACTCTATCTCTCTTTCTCTCGTCCGGACACACAAACACACACACGTTTACACAGGCACACACACTAGTCAACGCAACCCAGCACGGACTGACAAGATAAGTACCAGAGCACATCAGTTCTCTCCCTGTCGTCTCTCAGGAAGATATAGTGCATTTAATTAATAAAGCTATCATGGGCTTGTCAAAATGACTTATGATTAACCTGTGATAATTATGATGTCCTTTAGCTTGGCACTCTGCTGACATGCCAAGACACAACACACACTGTCACAGTCTATCTCTCTCTATTTTTTTCTCTCTCGCATGCACATCTTCTCTGCCGTAACACTGGCAGTGGTTGGCAAAGCTACAATGCTGTCAGCATTCAGCGTTCACTCCACCTGCACACCCAATATTTGATGCCGCAGGTGCCTACAGGAAGCACTAGTTGGCACCGTGGTCTAGTGATTAGCATGTGCTCCAGATGGATTGAGCTGCGGTGCTCACATGGGAGATACAGTTTTGAATCATGTTTTGACGCCCCCTGGCCAAATCCTATCCACCTTGGTTCCCAAAGCGAGTTCATTGGTTGTTTTAGTTACAATTTAGGAAAATTCATCAATGAATGGTTCAATGAATGATCGAATTAAACATTTCTCAGTTTTTAAGTTTAAAATATTCACAAGTTTGTACCCTAAAAACATAAAATCTTATTCTCCATGTTTTCAGGTAGCTTACAAACTGATTAGACTGCTAAGTTAACATATTCAGTGCAAATTACTTGCAATAATCAAACACTACTGTTAAAAATAAATACATAAATAGAAACTTTTATGCAGCAAGGATTCATTAAATTGTTTAAAAGTGACAGTAAATACACTTATAATGTTTATAATTTACATTTCCATTCAATAAAAATGTGGGGGGGGGGGGGGGTTATGTATCATGATCTCCACATAAATATGACTCAGCCTAACTGTTTTTAACATCGATAAAATAAGAAATGCTAATTGTGCATCAAATCAGCATATTAGAATGATTTATGAAGGATCATGTGACTCTGAAGACTGGAATAACAATGCTGAAAATTCAGCTGTGCATCACAGTAATAAATTTCATTTTAAAATATATTCAAATGGAAAACAATTATTTAAAAATTGTTACAATATTACTGTTTTTACTGTATAAAGGTTTTGGTCAAATAAATGCAGCCATGGTAAGACCTCTTTCAAAAACATTACAATTTTTTTTTTGGTGAATTTAGGTCTGAAATTAATTGTTTATTTAATCAGAATGGGGAAAAAACTTCATAGTAGTTGCTGCATATTTTTACATGCTCATTGATTCTACATCAGTAGTAAGTGGTGAATGTTGTGTGGTTGGAAACCTAGGGTGTGTTTCCCAAAAGCAACTATTGTCGCAATATAGTTCAGCAGAACTTGCGACCATAGATGGCTACTGATGCTTTTGGGAAACGCACCCCTGATTTACTCTTGACTCACCCTTTTTCTGCTGATCTGCTGGTCATTGTGAGCAGATGTACAGGAAGACTATACTAGCGTCTGTGAAGCATAGAGTAGCTAGAGTAGGGCTGCATCTGAAATCACATAATTTCCTGCTATATTAGGTGATAAACAATTTGTCAAGAGAGTAAAATGTCCAAATTCACAGTCTCCATAAAAAAGTAAGTGAAATATTCCTATATGACCTATTACTTCTGGCGAGAAGTGTGCATCCAATAGACACTTCACTATCCCATGAGGCAATGGGAAAGGATTTGTAAATGGCAATGAAGCAACACAACTGACACTGGTAGGTCACATGACAATGACAACATGACAAATGTAGTTCGTCCAGTTTTAAATGCATACTACACAATTCGTACAAAGTAGAACATACTTTTTTAATACTCACAATTTACTTGGTCAAAATAAGTACCTACTCAGAGAACATGCGATTTTGGATGCAGCCTAGGTGTTGGTGTTGCGGCTGCATTTTGCAGTCTTATTTGTGGGTTAGTGATTTTAAATAATATTTTCACTCATGGGGCATTTAAAGAGGCTCGAGTGTCAAACAAACTTCTGAAAGAGCATATTTGCTATCCTTTCGATGCTAAAAATCATCCATGAGAAGCTTGACCTATTAAGTAAACTCATTTAAAGCAGCACCATGACAGTATAGTAATGGCAAAACTAATGTTGTGACACTGATTATTTCCCTTTTAATTGTATCGTAAAAGGGTTATGCAAATATTTTAAACACTGTGTTCGTTGTTGCCAAAACAACCTGTCTTCATATTCACTTATGCGACATTAACATTTTTATACTTTTTAAAAAAAAATAAATAAAAGTCAGTCATTTGGGTGTGGCACTAAAACAAATCAGTTAATTTTGCAATAAACCACATTCAGCTTGAAAAATAAATTTCACTGGAAGGACTTCAAAATCTGCGTGCAAAGGAGCAAACTTGTGTTATAGCAACAAATACATTGTAAATGATAAACAACATTCTCAAATGATTTTACAAAACCACTCTCTATTACAGATACGATAATAGCATATTGCCTATTTAAAACCAATAATGATGTTCGATCAACAAGAGAAAGCTTACATAACAGAAAGGCAACATAATATTCAATGTACATTCAGTATGTGAAATATATTATCCACACTCAAGTACTGTTTAATTATGAGGATATTTATGCAATCAGTTACAACAGGATGATGCAGCAGACATTTCTGATTAGGCATGGCTACCCCTTGGGGTCCAAGAAGGATAGGAGTCCGTATTACTAGCCTGCTTTGTTTTCCGATCCTGTTCCCCATCATGTTCTGTTGTCTATCCGCTTTGACTACCAATAAGATAAACACAGAGAAGCTAGAGTAATTGTAAATGTCAGGACATTGTAAATTTGTAATGAGCATAAATTCATTTCAAGTATTTGGCTGGATACTGTTATTGACATTTCAATGATATTACAATTTTGAGGTCTGATGGTATTTCAAGATGCAGGGAATTATTATAATTTATGCGTTACAATTGCCCCTGTTAAATTCAGTAATATAACCATGTCTTTGTCAAAATAAACATTTTGATTTGCTCTTGGAATACATATATATATTTTTTTTTTTTTTCACACCCAAAGATATATTGTCATTCTTCCCAGCAGTTATTTTACTTTCCGTAATAAAAGTAAGCCAGCTTCATGTTCTAGGGAAGCTAGGCTTTGGCTTCTTATTGCATACTAAGAGCAGTGCACTACTGTACCCCATAGAGTTGAGGGCAGAAAGTAAAAAAATAGTTTGCTGCGGGGAAGGTACATTCACCGTACCTTCCCTTTGAAAAAAGGCAAAAAGAAAAGGGGAAAAGGGTCAGTGAAAAGAAAGGTCAAAGTATCAAGAATGAAAGGCAAATTGGTAATACAGTGCTGCAAGCAAAGCAAAAAAAACTATCTAACTTTTCACACAGTTTTCTGATTCTAATTTGGACTTAAAATGGGAGTATCGTAGCTAGTGATTCAGCTTCTCTTCAAAATGTGTTGTGCCCCAAGAAAAAGAACTATCGACTGTATTACAATGGCAGTATTTATTAAGGTTTTGTTTATCATCGCCTCACTTTGACAAATACACCAGTTCTTTCTCAGCCACAGGAAAAACCGTGGAGAGTGGGATTTGATTTTGTGGCTGCCAGATGGTGAATTAATTTTAAGTTCTGGTTCTTGTAATTCCCATTTGCGCATGCTGCTTATTTGGAGTTCCACCGTATACAAATCAGGTTTGGGCAACGCAACATCACAAGTCCCCTGTGTAGTTTTCCATGCAGTTATTTTCAAAGAACAAGGAAAATGCGGTTACTATTGTAATTCAATTCCCATACAAAACGTAACTCATTATTTTAATGCAATCAAAGCATAAAATTGTGCATGCTTTAATAAATACGAAGCAGATTTTCAAAGACTTTCAGAGATTTAAACTATGCAGTGTTCCAAATACAAACATCACTTTCAGTTTATTTGAAATGCGTTGCACCAAATCAACAATTCTGACATGAAAAGCTTGAGAATAAAAGCACTGATGAACGAAAGCAAGGTGAAAATGCTGACTTCTCCATGAGGAATGTGTAAATATACACTGGTGTGTATAAATGAGCTTGTTGTTGGTTATGAGGGTGTTGTACAGAGATAATTTGTGGTTCATTGGTGGCTATATTGAGATCCTAATTATCTCCAGAGAGTCCATGTTTAATTGGAGTCCTGTGGCATGAGGACATGCATGCGCACGCATCAAAAACACGCATTTACATAAAACACATGCACAAGTTCAACGTAAACATAATAAGAGAGTGTGATTAGGAGTCTCGCATCTGACATTGCACTTCAGCATCACAAGGAAACTGCAAATTGGAATCAAAGGAATTGCACTCTGCAGAGCAGTTTCTTTCTCCTGTTGGTACTGTCTGATCCTACATTATTGCTTAGGTGCTCAATAAACTAGGGCATAGTTTCCCACCTTCACTATCTTTCTGGACAAATAGAAAGCAGCGATTGAACTCAAAAAGGAGTAGAACTGTCATGTAACCGTTTTTGTGTAAGAGTTGTCACTTCATATTGCACTATTGTTTCAGTCTGAGTCTAGATTTCAAAGTTTAAGCAATAGTTCTCTTGTTATTTCCCCACCTATTTGTTGTTCTTTCTTCTGAGGAAAACAAAATGAGTCATTGTACAGAATGTTCTGAGTGATCTTTTCCATAATATGAAAGTGCATGGTCTGTAAGATTATATACTACTGTTCAAAAGACTGAGGTCAGTTATGAAATAACTGAAATTGACCAAAAATTGACATTGATAGTGTTATAAAAGATTTCCATTTCAAATAAATGCTGTTCTCTTGAACTTTATCAAAGAATCCTGGAAAAAAGTTTGTTTCCTCAAAAATATATTAGGCATTAACCGTTTTCAACATTGATAATAATAAGATGCGTTTCTTGAGCAGCAAATCAGCATATTAGAATAATTACTGTTGGATCATGTGACACTGAAGAGTGGAGTAATGAAGCTGAAAATTCAGCTTTACCATTACAGGAATAAAGTACATTTTTAAATAGTAAAATAGAAAATAGCTATATTTTGAACTGTAATAATATTTTACAATATTACTGCTTTCATGGTATTTTTGATTAAATAAATGCATCCTTGGTGAGCATAATAAGAGATGTCTTTCAAAAACATTACTGACTAATGTCTGCACAAGAAAAAATGACACACATTCACAAGTTTATAAGTAGTAAATTTAAATCGGGCATTTCTTCCGAGGAGGCACGGGAGGCAATGCCTCCTCAAAAAAATTGGATGAGAATATAAAATCATAGTATGATATATGACAAAATATGACATAAAAAGTGTATAAATCACTTGTTTTTCTAAAGTAAAACTGTCCAACAGCGACACCAGTGGGTAAAGTTACAGCGGGAGTCCGTGTCTCTCTTGCCTCCTCTGAGCCCATTGAGTTTTAACAGACCCCTGTAGTGAGTTTGGTGTGGGGTAAATGAGAATGAATGGGGGAAAGTCACGTGAGACGAGGCAATGCTTCCATCGCGATATGATTGAATATGACTGGTTATGATCGGCTATGACTGGTTCATGCAATAAACCCCGCCACTTGTGTTCGTGAGCGTTCTGCGTTTGCGAATCAGTCTGAATACACAAAATGATGGCGTTAATGGGAAGTCTAACTGAATGGTAAGTAAGCAATACAGACACTTATATATCACCACATTGTCATGTCAAAATCAAACTTAAAATGGCCTGAAAATATAATCTGTTTTTTTTGTGTGTGTTTTTAAGATAAATTGCAACAATAATATGGACTGTCAAAGTGGAAGTCAATAATTAAAATCAAAATCAGAATAATATTTGTAAGTTGATCAGTCTATCTTCTGAAATTAGGATTTCAAATTCTAGTAAACATGGAATACATAAAATGTACAAATGTACATTCAGTATGTACTGCTTAATCTGAGCAGTGTTTTGTGTATTTGCGCAGGTGTGCACGTACACAAATAGTTCCACTCTCTGGCTCAGCAACTGAACCCATAGAGATTGTGATGTATGCTCAGGTGTGTGCACGTGTATTTGTCTATAGCTAAGTGAGCATGCATTGTTTGTCTGTGTTCGATAGTATGCATGTATCCCTCCAAGCCTGGGAGACTGATGTAATTGTGATGAGAGAGCTCTCGTAGAGTACGTGAGGGCTGCTGTGGGCAGATCCCTGGTGCTGGGGAACTACATCAATAACCACACAACATACACCACAAATGTCTTCTCAACCAGTGACAGCCAGTCCCTGCAGCCTCCCACAAGCCCCCACAATCCCCTTTCTATTTTCTCACTTCAGCTCTCACTCTTTCTCTGTAATCTAGGCCAGTGAAATGTGCTTATAATGCAGCTGACATATTATGAATAGGATGAAACATTATGCACATTCAGTGCTCATGTCAGGCAAGCAAACACACGTTTTGTAGTAACGTAGAAATATTTAACAAATATGAATTATTAAAGAGCTGCTTCAGTGACTTTCCCAAAAGATTTTGTATTTATTTACATTTTTGTTGCCTAGCTCAGTGTTATGAAAAAGATTTCCATCAGCCCTTTGCTACTTGTTTTGCTTCAACAAAGACAGGTGAAGTCTATATGAACTTGTGTAGAAGACTACTGACCTGTGCTAAAGGTCACTGAGTCCTTCAACAAAGTCACTTGTACAGAGCTACAGAGCTCTCTAGGTGTTAGACATGTGTTTGAGACATTCATTACCCTCACCGTGGTGATTCACCCTCCTTACACAGCTTTATTGAGCACACACACTTATAGTCCAGCACATCCACACACCTATGGTGCTTCATTATCTCTCTTTGTACAAGGAGATTTTCTGTGGATTGTCTTGACATGACAAGGGATTGTAGTGAAACCCTCACTAATATAGGTTTGAGAGCTTTCGAGTTCGTTGAGTGTGTGTATGTGTGTCTGTGTGTGCGTATGTTACATGCTTTCTACAAACACTATTTGTGTGCATGGAGAATTGTATTTTTTTATATACTATAGTTTCTATATTGCATACTGTAATACTATATTTTTAATTAAAATACAATTTATTAAAGCAAAATTGTGAATATAACTTAATTCCACATATATATATATATATATATATATATATATATATATACACACAAACACATATTAAATATATATTACAATATTACAGTTTTTAATAATGCTGATGATTGTTTTTCAAGATTGTTATTAAATAGTTTTTCAAAAATAACTTTGTGTGCATTAGATAAGCTATTCAAGAATCAAATTAAGTTAAATTTAAAAAGCCAAATATATTGAAATGCTGTGGCAAAACAACTCTGGCTATTAAATAAATACAAATAACAGGTGTGTGTGAGAAGTATCTTTGTTTTGGGCCTGTGTGCATCAGATTTGATTCAGAATATTTATTTACCGGTGCTTATTATGATAATCCTATAAATGTTGTCATGTGATTTGAAAATCCCATCAGCACAAATGCAGCATTCTGCAGCTTAACGTCACATTTATATATCCTGTTTCATTACAATCACAGCCAAAGCAGCTCTGCAACAATACTGAATGAAAAGATCATCCCTACCTCCCCTCAAAGATTTCTGAGGACATCATAAATTATAATTTTATTACTTTTTTTAACAGTTGTACATTTTGCTACACATTTACCATGCAACAAAGATACAGCTATTGATTTGTTGGCTGTGTGAAGACTGACCGATCAATTATTACGATTCTCTACTTACATGTGTATTGTCAGAAAAATACCCTATATTTCACCAAAGCCTCTGTCTCTTGCTTTTGCTCTGTCTCTCTGTATTACAGACCGGTGTGTCATCATGATATCCTTCAGTCACACCACTCTTTCTTCCTGTTCTCTCTCTCTTTTG
The DNA here is from genome assembly GCA_021397915.2 of Tor tambroides. Classification (NCBI taxonomy): domain Eukaryota; kingdom Metazoa; phylum Chordata; class Actinopteri; order Cypriniformes; family Cyprinidae; genus Tor; species Tor tambroides. The sequence goes on from JAFVLL020008975.1 coordinate 16,550, forward strand.
CTCTCTCCTATCAGATAGTGTTGGCCGCTCTCATGGGAATGCAAGCTGGCAGTGGCCTGTCCCATCTGTCAGACAGAGGATGAGGAGGAGTGAGGGTGTGTGTGTATGTATGTGTGTTCACGCTGGCGTGTGAATGAATGTGATATATATATATATATATATATATGTGTGTGTGTGTGTGTGTGTGTGTGTGTGTGTGTGTGTGTATGCAAAGAATGTCTGATTGGACGTATGCATTGATTTATTTGGAAATGGTCTGCTGTGGAAATGTTAATGCAAGAAGTTATGAATTATGTCTGTGCTTATGTTGGATAGAAAGACAGATACGAGAAGAGATTAATGCATTCGAAGAGAGAAGAGAGAGATGGAGAAAAAAAGAGAATGAGTTATAAACCGTCACCATTCTCTGCATAATTAAACTCTATTATGGCATGCCTGAGCACTGAGTGCACAAGTGTGTATGTTGTTCAGTGCTGCCCCCTGCTGTAAGTAATGCGTCAACGACACCTCATCCAGACAGAGGAAGGTGTGCTTTTGTACATAAAGAGGACAGGCTGTTTTGCACAGCCGTCTCTCTCTCTCTCTGTAGACTCTCTTTTGAACACTGGAAGCAGAATCAATGTTTTTTTTGCTAGCAATGCTCATCGCACATTTTGCAGTTCAAAGAGAATACAAAATTCTCAACATACTGTGCCTGAAAACATGTGGTAGTATAGAGAGTGGTGTGACTGAAGCCTAAGGATACACGGCGTGAGAGACAGCAAGAGACGTGGCTGTAACATAACCAAATAACTTTTGAAATTAACGCAAGCTTTTAATGTAAAATATGGTGTTAAAATGCAAAGATTCATTGCATGATGAAGTGTGCTGGCTTGTTTAAAGTGTGACTCAGCACTTGATGTTCCAGACTCAGAGCAACAGCAGTATCAAAGAATCTTAGATATAATTCATCTAAGATTGACGTCGGTTTTGGAGGGCTGTTTTTATTGTGATCATTTTGAATTGCAAGATGTCAGAAAACCCAATAAAGCATCATTACTCCCACTCCCCATATTGTTCAGAACATCTCTGCATGTCGTTCCTATCCATTTATAATCTTCACAGAGGATGAGGAAGAATAAACGATTACATTGCTCGCTGCCGCCAGCAAGACAGCAGGCTTTCTCTATTAATGCTTTTTAATCTAGTCCACTTTGTATTTTGGACCGTTAGAATCACACCCGAGTAATCTACAAGAAAGACCATAAAAGAGGAGAGCCACTCTCCCATGATGTCCATGTCTATTGATTTTCAGTTAATGCAATTCATTCGACATGTTTACAGTGTATTTGCTGCATTGCAGCTGTCTGGCTCCATATGGTGCAAAATGAAAGTCAACATTATAGACTTAATTTGATACTTAGCAATTTGGGAAGACTCTGCAGGAACTTCAAAGCAATAATATTTTATGATCGATGGGAGAAATAATTAGAATCACACTGTGGAGGAAAGAACCACAAAGCCTCAATGAGAACATTGTAGATTTGAATAATTCAGAAGCTGCTAGTATGGAATCAGACAATAGTTAGAGATGCAGTGGAGTAGTCATCGACAGCTAGTATAGTGTGGGACAGTAAATATTCAAACACTGCACTACCGTTTCAATCTGCCGTACAAGTCACTTCACAGATGATAGAGATAGTACTGAGATTCATGGAAGGAAATGAAACCACAGAGGTGAAATTCCCTCTAGCAATACATAAGCAACTGTATGAGGTTGATGCACATCCGAGCAGGTCAGTTCCCCAGAGCCGCCAGACAGAATTCCAGAGTAGCTCGTAAGCAGCGCACAGATTTGCTTGAATTAAAAAGTGAGTCATGATATTTTGGAATAGCTTCTCCATTTGACAGTTCATTTACGACTACAGCATGTGAAATCGAATGGCTCTCGTGTGTTTCTTAGCTGTATTTCAAACACTCTACCCAATGACCCACTTTAAGGATCACATTTTAATAGAGCGATGATAAGATATTGATCACAGCGTCGCCCCGTGAATAGACGAACAAGGCAGGCGTTCGCGAAACGTGTCATTCTAACCAACTAGAATGAAGAGAAAATGTTAAACGTCGTCAATGCGCCGGTGGAAAAGCTCACAGACGCCTGCGAGTGTGACGAGATCTCCCATCAAACCATCACTGTACTCTCTTCACAAGATATCTGTGCTGTTATCTGATAATGACAAAGGATATCGGCCTATCAATCACAGCTAGGATGCCTCCAGCAACTGTCAGAGTGAAAGACTCAGTGAGAGAGAGAGTGGGAGGGGGGAAAAACATTCTTGGGGACTGTGAGATGAGAGATGGAGGTGACACATGCATGATTACGTTCTGCTCTGTTCCAGTCCCCTCACACAGCTATGGCCAGTCGGCCCTGCGAAGAGATGGAGACGTACTCGAATCGCAGGTGCACGGAGGTAGATGCTAATGAATCCGTTCCAGCATGATGTTAATTAAGATTAATGAGGGGAAAAGGCCTGGGAGCGAACAGTGTCCAACAATAGAAAAATCCCGTGAATCATGTGAACAACCATGTGTATAAAAGAGGAGGCTGTGGCAGATAGTTTACACTGACTCTAAATAAGCGTAAAAAATGACAATGGAACATGTTGGAACAGGTCTCAAAAGAACATGTCACTCAAAAATGACAATTCTGTCATTATCTACTCACCCTTATGTCATCCCAAATCTGTTTGCTGCTGTTTGTTTTTTTCTGTGAAATACACACAAAAAAATTATTTTTAAAGAACCTTCACATAGACCACTCAATCTCCTGCAGCTCTAGAGCATCGCTCTCAATTTAAATATGGTGCCGATACGAATGTGAGTAAATTACACCATTTTCATTTTGTGAACATGCAGGCCATTTGGAGATAAACCTAATGGGAAAGTTTATTGTAAAAAAACACAAAACTTGGAAACATACTAAAGTTTATTGCAGTGTTGTTAGCTAAACATTTTTGGTAATTAAGCTAAAATAAAATACTATAAATGTTAGATGAACAACTCAACAAAATGAAAAATGTTGTCTTGGCAGCTACCTGAAGTAAGTTGAAGTAATAAAATGACTAAAACTGAAATAAAAATTAAATATGGCTTTATATAAATAAGTTAAAAAAATTACAAAAGCACATAACAAAATTAAACCAAAATAAAAATGAAATCTGAAAATATAAAAATAAAAGCTAATTTAAAATATTAATAAAGACTACTAAAATAACACTTGTTTATAGTGAAACTCTTGGTGAGTTGAACTTGGCTCAAACAGTGAATGACAGATGCCTGAAAGACCTGATTAGATTTGAAAATCCAATTTTAGATTGGCTTCATAGAAATTGTATATGTGTATTTTTTTTTTTTATCACTGGCAGATGCTAAAATGGACTCTGAGGAAAATGACTTCTCACTGAAGGGGTGAGCTGAAGGAAGGGCTGTTGCTTTGAATATGAATTATTTCATTTAGGTATTCTGGCACTAACTGGCACTCCCCTAAGTACTGTAATCAATATAATGAATTGAATATGGCTTGACAAAACACACACTGGAGTGGAGACTAGACATTTGACAGCAAAGCATCCTTGTAATAACACCATTTCAAGGAATTTACTTTTATATAGTGCAGCAGCTTTGTTCTGCTGTCTGTGATCAACAGTTCAATACACAAAATACCCTTTGAGTGGTGTGTTGCTATTTATTTAAAGACATTATGAAGTAAATAAGAGATAAATAAAAGATTTAAATGTACCTCATACTTTTAACATCCACAATGCAAAGCTCCTTTCCCCAGTCCACACAGCTGATTTATGGAAATTAGGCTGCCAAAACAAGTCAGTTAGAAATGATCATAGCTTTGATGTCACAACAATGAGCATATTTAAAAGACAGATAGACAGATAGATAGATAGATAGATAGATAGATAGATAGATAGATAGATAGATAGATTGATAGATAGATCTAGATGCAGGGAAAAACATACAATGGTGTGAAAGTAGAATATGGCCCCTTTAAGGAAATGCTAATTCTCTAACTCACCTGTCAGGGTTTTCAGTTTAATTCTCCTTTGACAAACTCCTCTTCAGAATATACTTATCTGAAGACTTTCCTCATGAACTTAAATGAGCTCTCTCCTAATAGAAACCACAGCAGACGGCATTATAAAGATGAGCTCTGCTCTAAGTAAAGAAAGAGAGACAGAGAAAACAGAGGGAAAGGGGCAGATTAAGCTGCATTCCCTGAGGGAACAGGCCTGGGTCTTCAGCTCGATGGGCTAATCATGAAGCCCATCAGGCTATTACAGCATACAGTTACAGGTTCAAGACCTTCGAGACTGCCTCTGATGCACAAAGCTGTGAGAGCTTTTGACAAAATATGGCTGCCTAGCTCCGTGTTGATTTTCTAAGACAAATTATCAGGGCAAATCACTCTCTGCGGTGGTGAATTTCATTACTAGAAACGCAGTGCTCTTTCCACATGCCTCACATTGAATGTGATCATTGGTAATTAGCACTGGGGCGGTGACAAGTCAGAGCATTTCTGAGAATATGTTTGGACGTGAAAAAGACACAGAAAAAAATGTGCCTTTGCTCAACTGAAACTCTAATTAGAAACAACTTTTCTTTTAGGAAATAAAACTCCTTGTTTGTAAAATCAATCACACAGCTAAAAGAGGTTAGAACAATTATATAAATGGTGATTTTATCATTTTAAATTAATTAAGGATGCACCATGGCACTGTATTCCATAATGCATCGCATGTGTAAAGTATTTCTGTGTGGCTCAGTTGATGTTTCTTTAGGTTAATATGATAGATATACAACCCGAATTCTGGGAATGTTGGGACGTCTTTTAAATTTGAATAAAAAGAAAACTAAAAGAATTTCAATTCACATGAGCCAATATTTTATTCACAATAGAACATAGATAACATAACAAATGTTTAAACTGAGATATTTTACAATTTTATGCACAAAATGAGCTCATTTCAAATTTGATGCCTGCTACAGGTCTCAAAATAGTTGGGACAGGGGGCATGTTTACCATGGTGTACCATCTTCTTTTCAAAATATTTTGAAGACGTCTGGGCATCGAAGTTATGAGTTTCTGGAGTTTTGGTGTTGGAATTTGGTCCCATTCCAGCTGCTGAAGAGTATGTGGTCTTCTTTGACATATTTTTCGTTCAATGATGTGCCAAATGTTCTCTATAGGTGAAAGATCTGGACTGCAGGCAGGCCATTTCAGCACCCGGACTCTTCTACTACGAAGCCATGCTGCTGTAATAGCTGCAGTATGTGGTTTTGCATTGTCCTGCTGAAATAAACAAGGCCTTCCCTGGATACGGAGGGGAGCAGATGTTGCTCTAAAACCTGTATATACCTTTCAGCATTCATAGTGCCTTCCAAAACATGCAAGCTGCCCATACCATATGCACTTATGCACCCCCATACCATCAGAGATGCTGGCTTTTGAACTGTACGCTGATAACACGCTGAAAGGTCTCCCTCCTCTTTAGCCCAGAGGACACGGTATCCGTGATTTCTAACAAGAATGTCAAATTTGGACTCGTCTGACCATAGAACACTTTCCACTTTGAAACAGTCCATTTTAAATTAGCCTTGGCCCACAGGACATGTGGTGGCTACGGATCATGTTCACTTATGGCTTCCTTTTTGCATGATAGAGCTTTAGTTGGCATCTGCAGGTGGTACGGCGGATTGTGTTTACCGACAGTGGTTTCTGGAAGTATTCCTGGGCCCATTTAGTAATGTCAATGACAGAATCACGCCGATGAGTGATGCAGTGTCGTCTGAGGGCCCGAAGACCACGGGCATCCAACAAAGGTCTTCGGCTGTCCCTACTTGCTGAGATTTCTCCAGTTTCTCTGAATCTTTTGATCGTGTTGTACTGTAGATGATGAGATTTGCAAAGCCTTTGCAATTTGTCGTTGAGGAACGTTGTTTTTAAAGTATTCCACAATCTTTTTTGCTTGCACTCTTTCACAGATTGGAGAGCCTACTTCTGAGAGATATACCTCTCTAAGACATCCCACCATAACAATCATGTTACAGACCTGATGTCAGTTAACTTAATTAGTTGCTAGATGTTCTCCCAGCTGAATCTTTTCAATTTTTTTTCTTTTTCAGCCCTTTGTTGCCCCCGTGCCAACTTTTTTGAGACCTGTAGCAGGCATCAAATTTGAAATGAGCTCATTTAGTGGATAAAAGTGTAAAATTTCTCAGTTTAAACATTTGTTATGTTCTCTATGTTCTATTGTGAATAAAATATTGGCTCATATGATTTGAAAGTCTTTTAGTTTTCATTTTATCCAAATTTAAAAAATGTCCCAACATTTCCAGAATTCGGGTTGTGAGTATAAATTATAGGTTAATGTACTAAACCAATAATATGAGAAGTTGTCCAACAATCAACTATAAGGTGTTACTTGAATCTCATACCTGTAAATCACTTTTATGCAGTAAATCAGGAATTTATGTTCATGTAATGCACATGAGGCCGTTATGGAGTGTGGAAAATGAGAGCTAGTTTTGGTTGGCTGTCCATAATAGAGGTGCTTGAGCATAAAACTGACTCTCTGGAGAGCACCTCAGAAATAATATACAGAGAATAAGAAGAGTTCTTGAGGAGAACTTATGCTGGAGAATGGGTCAGAAAGACTGAAGTAACTTAGTGTTTAAAAAACTTAGCTATGTGATTGACTAAGATATTCAGAAACCCCCCAAAATATACTACACTCTTTTCTGACAGGCTATTATAAGTTTGCACACATTTCTTTTAACCCTAAAACACAACTTGATGCAATCCATAATTCAAAATACAGGTAAACCACTTGTGAAAACTCAATCCAGAACATTTCTTCATATTAACACAGTACATTGGGCCCTATTTTTTTTTTACAGACTTTTCTTAGAGTGTAGGGCTGTTAGCACTTGCAATTATGTTAATCTTTTTTTTCTTCAACACATTGATTAATTGTTTTGTTCTCTGTGATTTCTAAAAACTGATTGGTACTAAACAAACCCACGGTGCAAGTGTCACAAACACACACACAAAGTGAAACCACTAATGATACAGAAATTACATATTTTTCTTTAAAAAGCAAAATAATTTGTTAACTACTATCTATCTATATATATATATATGTATATATATGTATGTATATATATATATATATATATATATATATATATGTATATATATGTATGTATATATATATAATATTAATCACAATTTTTCATTGACAGCCCTTGAATATGTCTTTAATGTAAAAATGGCAATAAATACTGAATATTGTTTTCAGAACTCTGAATACACACAAAAGTTTTATCTATGAACAAGACACGCTTGCCAACTGCTGCCTTATCAAATCCACTTCTGGGGATTCTGTCTGCAATCCCAAGGTTCATAAATAATATACTCACTGCAAACAAAATAATATGCACATGATTTGTGCAAAGCCCTAAAGCCCCCTAGCTGTTTGTATTTGAGTAAATCAATAATCTTACAAATAAATTTCTGCCGTTTCTAATAAAAGTTGACAAAGCTAATAAATAGGTTATGAGGCTGTAACTAAAATCACATATTTCCTGTCTGAGTGTGTAAAATAATAAAGCTAAATTGCAAGGTACAAGTGATCTGAAGGAATGTCAATACATATTCGAAAATGTCACACTTTTCTATGAAGTATTAACTTGCACATTTTTTAGCATCAGCATATTACTTTTCATATTACTTTGCCTTAAAATAGTTCACACAAAACTGAAAATTCTCAATATTTTATGCTATGTATGACTTGTATGATTTTATTTAATTTTTTTTAACAGTCATTGGTTAATTTTTGTTGTATGAAACAGTTTGGCCATTCTGCAAAACAACACCTTTTGTGTTCCACAGAATAAAAGGCATCTTATGGGTTGGCTAATGTTGGCAAAATACCTTTAAATATACAACTCAAACCTTGATCTATTTCTATGCCCAGCCTCAAAGACTGCATGCGTCAAGAGACAGTGGTGCTGATTGGGATTACATTTTCCTTCTGTACATAGTGACTTAGTAAGGGGGAAAACTTATACAGAAACAGCACTCTCATTCTTTACTTGAATAAGACTGCTGATAACATGGTTCTCCACTGTAATCCTGGAAAAGTGCTGAATTTGCTGTTGGCTTGAAGTAATGACTTAAAGCTTCAGAGATGAACAAGCCATATCGATTGCATGAATGGACATGTATTCAATAGCCAATGCCACTGAAAATAAGACAAGAGCCTTTTATACCACTAATATTTCAATGAGTATCTATAAAGAATGATTATGACATGAATGATTCATAATGCGCAGAGACCTGCTTACTGGACTGTATTATTCACTTGCCTCTGGTGGCAAGTTAAAATAATATAGCAGGGAAGCTGTTAGAAAAGCCTTATATACAGATTTTATGGAAGCAGACTGCAATTTTCATAATATTCACATTAGTTCTACACAGTTCGTCCTGCATAATCCCTTTTCCTGGTGCCACACAGGGACTTCATCTCAGAACTGTATACTGGGCTGACTGTACTAATATTCGTTGATTTATGTATCCATGTTTGGGCTCAGTCTCCACTGTATAAATATATTTTCAATGTTCGTCATACCGCTACTGCCAACAGAGGTCACTGCCCTGTCCTCCAATTACTGGCTAGACCATACAAAAATGGGATGCGAGTCCTGGGCTTTTAAATTAATTAGAGCTATTTTTAATATTTAAAGGAAACTGAGGGCTGTTGAGTATTTATGGACAAATACAGACAGGTGGAAATACAATCATGCAGCTTTTCAAAATACACAAAAACACCCACAGTCCTTCTCTCAGTCACACTTGTGCACACACACATTCACACTGTCAATCTGTCACACAAATATAACACGTAGATATACACCTCTTGGCCCATGTGTCTCTCCCTTGCTCGCTTACACACAGACACATCCACACCAGGGTTGTGTGCCATTCAGAAGTGAATTGAGAATTTGAATTTGAATTTGAATTTATTAAGGGAAAGCCCCTTGAGATGCTTCATCTCATTTTCAAGGGGGACCCAATAGCACACACATAAAACAATACAAGATAACACACAAGTAATGTACCAAAAAAAAAAACCTAAACAGACAAACAACAGCTCACTACCCTATTCACCCACCCACAGTCTACAACTATAAACAAAAGCATGTACACGCAAAATATGAATAAAATTAGACTATAATAGTATCTTAATGATATTAAAATAACACTGATACAGACAGATACACTGTGCATTTTTAAAATCTAAATTGTAATTGTAAATTGTAAATCTAAATCTTATTCCAATTCAATAAATTTTTCTTCCTGTCAATTCAATTCAACTTCCTGTGGGGTGTGGCCAAATGAAATTAAATTTTACAAACTCACACCTTTCTGCTCAATCAAACGCAACATCTCCATCCTCGCGAACGCGCTCTGCATCTCCCAGTCCGTCCACATATACAGCATAAAGTGATTACCTTCAGATAGGACAGCGGAGTGCTGAGCACTCACGTTCTCTGCAGCATTCAACACCCAGATGTCCAGCAGAGGACAACAAAATGACCGGCTCGGGGGAGGAGAAGTACGATAAAACAGACAAAAATCCTCAAGAGTTTGCTACGCTCTCAATATAGCTCACCTTTTCTCCTTGAGCCAGGCAAAGCCCGTCTGGACTGATAAAAATTAACGATTTGTAAAATGACTTTGTTAGTGTTCTGTGGAACACAATGACAGCAAAAAACGGATAATCCCAGGTTAGAGAATAATTTGGTCGAGCGTTTTATTTCCCCGGTGCCTCCTTTTTGGCGGCTAAGTTGCGTCTCCGGGGTCTGTAGGGGGGAAAAAAGCGGGAACGTTCCCGGCTGGGGTTAAAAGGACGGGAGGAGGCGTGTGAGGAAGCGGGCTATAATAACTATCTTGATTGCATAGTGATACGCCACCGGCGCGTGTACATGCGCTTTTAAAATATTCCTGCAACCGTCCACAACGGCAAGTTTAGCATTCAACACGTGTCGCGCGAGTGATGAAGAGAGAGAGGGAGGTTGCTAGGTGACGGGGCGTATATACTGAATTTTAACAAAATAACTGGAGAGAGACTGAGTGAGTGAGTGAGAAAGAGAGAGGAGGGGGGAGGTAAGGAGGGTGGGAGAGAGCTAGTCAGCAACATGTAGGCAGGCTGAGTAAAGAGAGGTCGAGACTGTATGTACGTACAATTTCTTTTTACGTTTTTTTTTTTTACCTCAGAGAAACACACCGGGTGGAAACGTCGTGGAAATGGGCAGCTGTGGAATGGATATACAAGTGACGAAGTGCCGCAGGGAGAACAGAGTGTCTGGATCCTGAAAAACAGTGAGTATGCTGTTTTTTTTGTTTTGTTTTTCCCTTTCTTGTGGGGTGTTCGGTCAAGTCCTCAACGGATTTTTGCCCTTCAAATCGGCAAAAGGCGGCAAGCGCGAGACACGCTTCTGCGTCAGCCCCTGAACGCTCCCACGTCTCGCGCGCATATCCACTTTGATAGATGGGAGACAACCGGCCGGTGCGCGAGGGGTTTGACCCCTCTGTCATTGATGCGCGTGCACATAAGGCAAGGTCTCTCTCTCCCACTAACCTGACTATCACCTAGACATCCTAAACACGTATAGGATAGTACTGACTTTCACCCTACGGGCTCACGAATAGGGTCTCAACTTTACCTCACTGACAAGGGTAGAGCCTAGTATGCTTCCTCAGGGAGAGCAGCAGTCCACCGGGGAAAGCACGTATGTATAGTCATTCCGTATTCCGGTGTTATTTCTGACACGAATTTCCTTGACAGACTGTTCTAAATGGTCTTATATATTAACTGTTTAATATTTTAACGTTCCTGTGAAAACACTGCAGTTTTAATGCAGTCATTCGTTTCTCCTTGTGTGTGTGTTTTTGAGTTGCGATCAAATGATTAATCAGTTTTCGTCATTGTGTGTATCCGCTAGTACAAAAATACGCCGACATTTCAAGGTTTTTTTTTTCACAACGTGTTTTTTCCTCGCATAAAACACAGAAATGGTGTCATTGCTGAAACTCACAGGAACATAGTTTGTTTTAGAAGTGTAGCATATTAAAACAGGTCACAGTTTAATAAATATAATGCTTTTCAAATGCGAGAATCAAACACATGTCATTAAGTCTGTAATATCAGAGCCAGTGTGCTGAGTTTAGTAATTGAGGTGCCTTCTTTCTTGTAGCTCAGATTGCCTCCTTTTGTGTGCTACTTGTTACTGGGCAATCAAGATCCAAGGAATCTGCATGTCTTCTGCTTATTAGGAGGAATAAGCTGACTTTTATTGTTCAGCGGGCTTAACATTGCTGCAAATATCAGAACGCTTTGATTGCTGTGAATGCCATATGTGTCGTTGGTTCAATTACTTTTGGTGTGGCTGCCGTTCTACTCCTTTCTCCCACCCAGCTCTCAGTGACCGAGTTTTATATAGGGTATTCGGTGCATTTGACAGCGCTTCACAAAGCCTTCAGCCACCTCCTACCTAAATGTTGAAGTTCTGCTGAGACATTAGAGTTGGTTTGACATTCCCCATGGGAAAGCCAGGTTTTTGCAGAAGCCACCTAAAGCCTCGTCTGACAGTTTTGATGCTGGGTGCCGGTGATACTGGAGGAGGGTGCACCATTTGGTCTGTCTCAGAGATTGCTGTTGCTTCGAAGTCCTCTCCAGGTTATAGTTGTTGACTCCAAGAACATAACCACCCACCATATAAACACACACATACACAAATTAAAAAAAACCTTCACTTGTTTCAGTTGAAGCAGCACAGCTTGAGGGCATTTTGGGACGACTGCCCAACAGGAAGCTGGCCTAGAGGTCTTGAAAAGGCACATCCCAGGGAGAAAGCGAGAGAGAAGCCAAATTGCGTCCTGTTTTCCCCTCGCCTTTTCAAGCCCCCTCCCTACGGGTTTCGGTTCTTGCCAGACCCCAGCTGTTCTGAGGAGCCACCTCCTACGTCCAGCCCTGTCATGTCTATGCATCAGAGCTGTGTTACATCACCCTACGTACAAGACTGACACTGACAGATATTTTTTCACAAGACTTCAGAGCAGTTGGAAATTGACTACATTATCTAACGTCATGTAGCGATTGTTGATTTGTTTGCGGCAGGGTGATATCTAGATCTGAAGCCTGAACTGAATGAAGATATCACATTTTGACATATTAGAAAATTCTAATTCAAGATCTTTTTCATCATCATTCATAATCATTTTGATTTGATGATTTTAAACTCCTTGTCTGACACGCTTATATTTTGCAGAATGTCATTTAATTGTGTGATGAACTGGAGTGTTGTGCTGGATTAGGGTGTGGATACTCTTTCCAAGGCCCCGTGAGAATGCACCTGTATTTGCCTCTAGTCTGTAGTATGTTAATATCGGTCACAATAGATTTTAATCATACCCGAAAACCCCCCAGAAGGACTTACCTTGCCCTTTAAACTTAATTAAATGTCAAAAAAGAGATATAGAAGCAATTAGCCTCTCTATATTCCAAAACATGTCTCAACAGGTGTCCAAAAATGGGTTTCTAAAATCCACAGAGATACTGAATATTTCTGTACTTATTATTTAACTAGTGAAATGAGATGGGCAAATGAATGTTATAACCAGATCTGTTAAAGGCTCGTCAAACCTTTTCACCATGGTACGATTTAAATAACCCCTATAGCCTTCTGTTCTTGCTGTCTGAAGCTCATAGGCATATAAAACTGGAATTGAATCTAAATGAAGAGAATGGTAACAGTCGGCATTACTTTCCCGTGATGCCATAGGATTTGTCAACATCACTATGCAAAGTGAGACTTAAAATCTTGACAGTGTAGCTTCTCGGAGAACTAGAGTGCTAATGATTTTCAGCAGCTCTGCATCCTGCGTTTCCTGTTCTTCTCCTTGACGGTTCGTGTTTGTTGATGTTGTCTTCTCACTGCTCGGCAGTGGGATCACTGGGAGGAACAACTCAAGCGCTGGCTGCATCTGGAAATAGCAGTCATTTTACTTTTAAAAAAACTCAATGTATGCTACCGGGGAAGACGCTGAAGCAGGCCGCCATTGTAAATAAGAACTTGTTCTTAATGACTTGCCTGTAAAAAAAAAAAAAAAATAAAGGTTTAAAAAAAAAAAAATTGCTAGCTTTGAAGCACATAAAGGCATATGCTTGTGCGCGAGACATTTATTTATGTCTGTGATATATTTTTACCTAGATATTGATGCCTGGGGCTGGCCCACTGCGAAATTGAGGAGATTTGTCTTTCTTTCATATGATTTCAGCATTATGGATGCACCAAGCAGAGCAGACATTGTCCATTTGCAGCTAATGAGAATAAATGTAGTTAAGTTAAGTGGTATTGTGTTCAGTGTGATGTACCAAACTCTTTTGGAAGCCCTCATTGTGCACGTGTAGCTTTTAAATAATGGAAGCCACTGTCTCAATGACAATTCTAGACCTGGTTTCACCTTTATTTTTACCTTTGTTTATAAACTCCTGTCCCCAGACGATTGTATTGCCATTCACACTCTCAGGATACTCTCAGAAAACAATAGATTCGACTTTCGATCCAACTTTATGTCAAGGCAGGGTTTCGGCTCATCCGCAAGGTCGACCTCAAAGGCATGCGACAGGAAGTCAATGGTGCAACGAAGCCACAATTTGAAATAGCTTAAGCCTTCATCACTTTACGTTACACTCTTGTTGACAACCTTCTGATTGCATGTATCACCATATTGTATAGCATTTAATCAAACCCCTGATTATTGAACCGAAAATGGGAAATAAAGCATTTTATAAAGAATGGAGCGAATGATCTAACCTCTTGGTTCAATTTATCACCTATTTCCGACTAGTATTTCTGCTTTCCTTCTAGCTATTCAATCTCATGTTTTTGCTTTATTTGGCTGTGAAAACACTCGGACCCCCCGCTGTATACTGTGACAGAGTGACATGATATTTAAACACAATCTCTCCCAATGCGCAACACACATTTTCTGTCTAATGGTCCTGCACTAGGCTGCCTGGCAGCCAGCATCGTTCTGCATGCTCTCTCCCGCCGGTCTATTCTCCACCCCCTGAAGAATCTCACCCAGACCCAGATGCGCTCTGATCACTGTGAATTAATAACTCCACACTTCCTTCTCAATACCAACAGAGACTCCCCAGATGTATTTATTCATCTGATTTTTAGTTCGATTCCAGTAAGCGCACTACCTTCATGCGCTGACTTGGTATGAACTTGATGGCCATTGAGTTTTGTCCTTAATTTGTAGCCTTTTGGTCAAGTTGTATTTTTCCCCCCGTCTCAAGTGATGTGTGGTGAAATGATGTCTTTGTCTTTCGACCGCTGGGCTTGATTGCTCATCTAAATAAGTACCTTAGTGAAAAGGGAACAAGGGCGAACTGCTGTTTCGCACTCTGTTAACATCGGGGCTTGAAATCAGCCGTAAATTACCCTTGCTTATCGGACAGGCGTGAATGTTTTTTTTTCCTTTTTTTCTTTCTCAGGCCATTGATTGTAAATCCCTTTTTGTTCCAATGTAAACCGACATTTTATCTGTGCACTTGTGCTTGATGAAGTCTGAGCTGTGGAGTCCAGAGCCTCTGAAACTAAAGCTAGCCAAGCTCATCCTGGGTTCGAATTAATCCGACATGATGTCTTGTGGGGGCGGGCGGATGGTAGGGTGGGGTTTGCAGGGATTCCCTCCTTCTCTTTCCCCTGAGCTAGACAGACAGAAACCGGCTCCCCGCAAGCATCTGAAATTAAATCTCAGGGGCCTCCACAGATGTGATTTTCAACGTAGGGCAATATGGCTTGCTGTTGCCACTGTCACTTTTACTCTTTGGTTCTCCACTCTCTCCTCCCTCCCACTGGGTTTTGGGATATGATTCAAATTAAGCTCCTCACCTTTGGGG
>JAFVLL020008976.1:0-32500 GCA_021397915.2 Tor tambroides
TTCTGCCGAACACAAAGGAAGATATTTTGAAGAAAGTTTGTAACCAGGCTGTTTTGGGGCACCCTTGACTTCCATAGTAGGAAAAAAAAAATACTATGGAAGTCAAGGGTGCCCCAGAACTGCTCTGTTTCCCACATTCTTCAGAATATCTTCCTTTGTGTTCAGCAGAACAAAGACATTCATACAGGTTTGGAACTACTTGAGTAAATGATGACAGAATTTTCATTTTTGGGTGAATTATCCCTTTAAGTCTGTCTGACTACTATTAGCACCTTTTAGCAGACAGGTACAAAACAAAGTGTTACCATATACAATACCACACCAAGGCTGCATTTATTTGAACAAAAATGCATCACATCAGTAACATTGAGAAATAATATTACAATGTAAAATAACTGTTTCCTATTTGAGTATGTTTTAAAATTTAATTACAGGTAAATCACAGGTAATTTATTCCTGTGATGGTAAAACTGAATTTTCAACAGCCATTACTCCAGTCTTCAGTCACATGATCCTTCAGAAATCATTCTCATATGCTGATTTGATGCTGAAATGTTTCTTATTATTATCAGTGTTGAAAAGAGATAAATATTTTTTTTGTGGAAACTGTGAGAATAGTATTAGCAATATTTTTACAGTACCGTTCAAAAGTAAGTAAAGGTCAGTAAGATTTTTTTAATACTTATAAATAAAAATCTTACTGACCTTTACTTAGTTTTGAATGATATTGTACATATATTACCAATATTATTATGAGAGATTCCACAAAAAAAGTCATGAGTCATTATTCATATTATTCATACTGGAGTCAAAAATCAAGAGCACAACATCCACAGCATAAAAACATGTTAATAAATAAATAAGAATTATTATTATTGTTATTATTGTAATTATTATTATAAGACTCATTGTGTTTTCATATTGTCATTTTTTCTATCCACACATTTGTCACCACCTGGAGTTTAAAAAATAGGCATGCTAGGCAAATTTCTGATGATAAATTTTCTTCTAAGATAACAAAGATAAAAAAAAAAAAAAACATTTGAATTGTGACAGATGTTTTCTTTTGTAGATGGTTTTAAAACAAATCGAAAACATACAAACAGTTCCATTAATGAGGGTCAGATTATATCTTTAATTCCATTCAGTGTTAACCATGTTAAATAGCAGTTCTTAATGATGTTACCATCCAACTGGTAAGTTTTATTTACTTGCCAAAGCCATTTTTTTTTCTTGCACTTGGTAGATGATAAATTTAGACCCTGGCAACATTGCACACCTTGGTATAAATCTTGTCCTCAGGCTATTAGAATTATTCCAGTGTGCTTTCCAGCCATTTCCCAAAAACAACCAAAAAAGTGGATGATTTTGCTCAATTGGACAACATTACCATCTATTATCTATTATTGAAAGTATTACGGTGATATAAACAACAGTTAACCATCTGCTTACCGTGATCCCTGCAAACCCCAGCCAGCTGGTTTAATAAACTACACATTCTATTAAATTATATGGTAAAATTAAAAAAATCAAATTAAAATGAGCAACTCTTCAAAAACCCAAAATCAAGGAAGATTAGAGGCTTCCAACCTCGTTCTGATTATTAACAAGGACGACTCATGGGGACAATCATCACAGCACTTCTCCAAAAAATATATCGAGCAACCTTTAACAGCAAAAGAGAGTAAAAAGGGTGTTCTGCCACAGGCAGATGGCCACAGTAAGTGGGAGTGTGACTGCTGTCAGCCTGAGCGAGATGCATTTCTCTGTTGTTAGCACTTTAAATAATTGTGCTGAGGCTAGTGATTATTTGCATAAACACCATTTAAACATAGCTCAAGAGCTCTAATCCCACACCAAACAGCGTGAAAAGAGAGAGATAGGGAATACATTGAAACTCAGAGGGAGTGAAGAGAGATTGCAGCGTGATTTGCTTATTTCCAGGCATTCAAATAAGCATGCTGCAAAATAAAGCAAAGCAAATAAAGGGGATAAATTCTCCCCTATATTTTTATTTATTTAGTTTTTTTTGTTGCCTACCCAGCAAACCAATAACTCTGCCTGAGTAAAACAACTAAGCTGTCTGTCAAAAATTGTAATAATGACAATTTCGGATACGGGTCGCCTTTCATTCTCCCTCCTGCTATCAGTCTTTCAGGAGAATAAATGTTGCACTGGCGTCTGCCCGGCAAATGTGATCATACTCTCACTGACGCCTCATTGTTTGTTGATGTCTTTATTTATCTCTTCCTCCATTTGTCTACTTTCTTAAAGCCATTATTCATGTCGTTTAACAATCATAACTCAGCCGCTCATCAGACGGCTGTAAATAAAACCGTCTCTGTCTAACTAGGTGCAAACAAAGTGCGGGCCTCGCAACATTTCCATATCTTCCATTTCGTATCAACAGCTGAATGACTAACTGTGATTTATGACTGCGGAAGTGTCATGGCAACAGATTTTATGAGACGACGTTGAACTGATTCGAGTCTATAGACAATCTACTGTCTGAGAAATGTTCGGTTTGACAGCAGCCGACTCTATTTGTTTGCTTTATGACTAGAGTCGGCACCAGGATTTGCTTTAGTGGCCTTTCGATGCCTCAGACAGTCAGCAGCCACTTGGCTCGGCAAAGACTTCAGAAACTCTGAAATTCATAAAGCTGAGAGACATTCAAGGTCCTTCTTTTGTCCAGGCATACGGCACTTTAGTATATTTTTTTCCATACTGTGAAACATACGGCTCTGTGAGAGACATGTTACGGGCAGTGCGGGGGAGGTTTGAGGGTCGACTGCATGAGCACCATTTGTTATTATCTGCACACAGTGAGAAGACACAGCGTGGATGCACATTACACACGTGTGCGTGCCACGGGCCCAGCGTGGCACATTTAAGCGTAGTGAGGGTACCTTGTACCAGTGGGAGACAGTATGTGTGTGTCAGAGCTAATATGTGTGTGTCTGGACTTGCCTGCCAGAACCCAGTGAGGGTGCCTAGGAAAGGGGATGCACCCTTGGCATCTCACAGGGCACAGCAGCTGTCGTGACGACCTGTCCGTCAGTCAGAAGCAGTATTCGGACAAGATCAGTTTTTATAACAAGTCATTTAAGTTACAAGTATCAGAGGACATCTGTGATTTCATGTATTGCTTTAGATGAGATTAAATATGTGTAGTTACTAATGCTATGCCACGGCTTTGCATGAAAATCCATTTCCACCACGTTATTAAACAAACAAATAAACAAATAAATAAATAAATAGCAACTTCTTATTTCACAATTCTAAACTTATTTCTTCCAACTGAGAGTTTCTATTGTGAGACAGAAACTCTCAATTTTTAGTTAAAGGTGGGGTATGTAATTTTTCAAAAACGCTTTAGAAAACTGAGTCGGGCCGAGTACCAAAACAAACTTGTAGCCAATCAGCAGTAAGGGGCGTGTCTACTCATGATGCAGAGGAGAGAGCGCTCATCAGTGAACATGACGGACATTAGCCGAGCCGAGCGACGACAGAAAGATAGAGATGGCGGATAAAAAACAAAAGAGGAAAACGTCTGCAGAATGATTAGACAAGAAGTAGGACCTGTGTAAATATCGGATCAGCTTTCCAGCGCTGGAGAGAACTCAAGGAGCGGAAGGCCTGTGATCGGACACCGAGGTTGCTTTGTTTCTTCTCGATAGGTGAGTAACACCGTGTCTACACCGGGCGCGCCGCGCCGCACCGCGCCGCAACAGCTAAAGTCTGCCTACACTGGACGCGATAAAGGGACCGTTGAGAATCATTTGAAATTTGTGTCAGCACTTCATAAACAGAACGCGGCAGCAGTTTTCTGTCGGAGATTTGTCGCACCGCGCAGCATCCAGTGTAGACAGCATCACTGATTATAATGACTTCTATAGTATTTTGGCGCACCGCTCACGTCCGGTGTAGACATGGTGTAACATTGGTTTTGCTTTGTTTCACAGAACTAATCGTTGCCTGGGTTGCATAGGCTATGTATGTGTGGGGCGGAGCTATCAAAATAGGGGTGAGACCCTTTTGGGGTAGGGGCGTGTTTGATTTGGTGATTTCAAATATCAACATTGGCTACCAGAAATCACTTACCCCACCTTTAACATCTCACAATTCTTTTTTTTTTTTTTCTCGGAAATGCAAGTTTATAACGCAAATTGGACTTTATTTCTCACAATTCTGGGAGAAAGTTATTGGGTCAGCGGCGTGTAATCATTCTCTGGGAAAACAAATGGAGATGAAAAGAAAGAATTGATCTTTTTTCTGACCTCTAAAAGAGAGAAGGTCTCCGGCTATTTAGCAGGTCAGTGTCCAATAAATTATGCTGGATTCGACTGTGAAGTTCAACTCACATGCAAAAGAGAGAGAGGGAAATATAGAAGAAGAGGGAGAGAAAGAGAATTGTGCGAGACGGGCCCGGCGCGCCTGTGGGAAATACTGTAGGTAGCCAGACGCCACCCAGCATGGCCCCTACTGACCACTGAGAAGCAGCCAACACAATGCCTCACAGATGGATGGGGGTTCAGTCCTGGGCCCAGATTAAAAGAAGTTAAGGGGGAGTTCATATCGCCTCCCTGTGGACTGTAGACCTCAGTATTTTTTTCTTGTTTATAGTAACCTTGTTTATAGCAATTCTTGTACACTTTTCGTATTAAAGGTGCACTCAGTCAGCTCTTATCTGTCTCAGTAATCTTGGTATATACTGACATCTACTGGCGTGGATGAATGAAGTTTGGTGATTCAAGGTCATAATGAAAATTAAGCCAAAGTTCATTTAAGCCAAATCTACACAGATTTAGTGCAAATACTGAACTTGTGAGTCATCATGATATATTAAATACAGCCTAACTGCACAGCATCTGTGCATATCTAGCTTACTTGAACATGCCCAACAAATAACAGTGCGGCAGGCATGCTACATTTTAACAATATTACAATTTTTTTCTCTTCTCTGTAGGTCTAAAATCAAAGGAAATGGAAAAAAAATACAGTGTACCTTGGTAAAAATAGAGGGCACCTTAAATACTGTCTAAGACAAAGTCACATCTTAATCTCTCTGAGAGGGTCTGAGGTTACGGTTTTGTCTGAATTTGAAACTACCTGTCATGTGGGCTTGACGGACGCTGACAAAGACATCTAGTTATATGTGTAGTGTGAACACAGACACAGTAGCTTCAGTTGCCGCAGAAATAGACAGGAAGTGGTGAATTCATTCATCTGTCTGGAGACAGCAAACATGAATGACTCCATAGCAAATGTGAGATTTTACACAGTTTTTACTCAGTATTCTAGTCTCAGTGGCCCAATTAGCACCAAGAAAACAGAGAGCGATGTATGTAAGACCACAACTATTTCTGCCACCAGCCAGAGGTGACAGAATAGCAGAAAAGGAAGGAGAGCAGAAAAGAAAGACCACCAGAAAATTCTGTGAGAATGAAGAGGTGGTCAAAGACTAACATGGTGTCGTCATGCATCCGCAGAGCAGACGGGCATTGTTTCTAATGAGAGACATCTGGGTATTTGTGTTGCATCATGTTGCACCACTCACTCCCAGTGTTAACAGGGTGTAAAAGTTAAATGTTCATTAAAATTTTGTAAGAAAGAGAAATTTTTTTACAGCAAGTTTGACATTGTCTAAAGTTCTAGATTTTCTGTTTCATTGTGATGTTGGAGAGGACGGGAGAAAGTGCAGGGCTCTTTCCCATTCTGACCTGTCTGTATCATCCAGCCACAGGCAGTGCTGTAATGGCGAAGTATGAAGCCTTCCAGTGTGACCTCTCATACGGCCTTCAGTGACAGCTTTGAATGACAACATGAGTGACTGTTCGACATGCTGCACTCGAGAGGGAATGTCTCCGGGGCATGATGTGCTGGTCTTGTATAAAAATGTAAACATACTTGCTTGCTGAGAAAAATACAAATGCATGAGGGTCTCATGACGTCAAACAAGGTAAAAGGACGGACATGAATGCTGAAAGAAAGGGAAAATGAATATAGTTATACAAAATAAACAACCTTGTGCACTTAAAACAGCTCTCCTTATCTCTCTCAGTCCGACCTCAGGATTTAGGCCCGGGTCGGACTCTAAGCCCCCTCGCATGCTGCCAGGACTTTAGAAGTCTTAGCCCCATGAATCTGAGCAGCTAGACTCAGATCAGATGGTCTGAAACTCTTGGAAGACTTGGAAACCAAGTCTTGCATTTAGAACGAAAGCCAGAAATGAATCATTCTGTACAATTCACAAATTTTATCAGGTCTCTACCGCTTCTACTTTCACGCTTCGATGCACCTTTTTATTTGCTCATTCTTATTCATTTATATGATTACTTATTTATTCGTATGAAAGGGGTTAGGGTCTCAATCTGTTGCCTGCGTAATCCTAATCTTTCGTTCAATAATCAGTGGTCCTTCTGGTAGATACAGGGGTGGCTATGCTCTGCCTTTGATGGGATTATGTAGCACTCGCAGCAGGATCCAGACACACAGGAGCGGGCAAACAAAAGATGAGCCCAGTAAGTCCCCTTATCCGCTCATTCTCTAAGTGGATTTGATGGGCGGCCATCGCACCATCATGCCTTTTTCTCCATATGCTTCACTTCAATAAAGGAGAACGACGGCGACTTGCTGCAGGTGCAATCGACCCTCAAAACATTGTACCGTATCTGTGACTTCATCCAGCCAGACTGACTGGTTTAGTGAGACAGACTCCCTGAAAGAGTCGTAGTCACATGAAAGCACTCTTACACGTTGCCAATAGCTGGGGGCACGTAGATAATCTTTAATCTGTTTGTTTATATTGTAGCTTGTTTATTTCTTACCTAAATCCACAAAGGTGTGCCAAGACATACACCCTAATTCCAAAGGCTAAACCTGTTTTGATTTAACTTTAAAAAAAGACGTTTGAACGCACATAAATTAATGTAGGCATTTACACTAGAGAATTACTCAATAGGTGACATGTTTTGCTTGTGATCTTGCACCTGTCTTGTGTACAGATAGTGTCGAACAATGCACACTGCTGCTTCAACAATGTCTGATACGCTTAAGCTAAATGCTAGCAACTGAAAAATTGCTGCATCCAATATATTCTCATGGAAGTTCATAACTATTTTATAGTATTTTACATGAATTGCTGGCTAATTCAAATAATGCCATTCATATTTTTTTCCACTAACAGTTAGATTCAAGCATGGAGCATCATGCTTAAAAAGATGAATAATGAATAATAAAATAAAATAAAAAATCTAAATATATAAAATCTAAATATTAAATACATATGTCAAACTCGCTGGTAACCAAGTAAGTATGGCACGAATGGCCCTAATAGATGTTAATTTTGAATGAGCATTAGACAGTAGCCTACAGTGTTTGATAATGGGCTAATCGTAAGCTTAAAGATACTGTTAGGAAGAACTGGATCTTTACTTTTTAAAGTAACACAGTAAATCAAGCATAGCATTCGATTAAGGCTATGCATTTTTTGCATGTTACTGTATAAGTGTGTGTTCACATTAGCACCCTAAAATATTTAACTATTAATAAATATTTCACAATACCTAGGCAGAGTAAGACCACACCACACCACACCACACCACACACTCTCCTTCTCCATCTCTTTCTCTCTCTCTCACACACACACACATACACATTAACAAACTATTCCACAAAAAAAGCATACAGCATTCAGAAGAAGGGACACAGTGAGCTAAATCGCCCAAGGTGAAAAATGGCTTAAAAACTGCAGTCATCCTGAGGAAAGAAACAGAAATCAATAGCCACAGATGGTCTTACATCAGAATCAAATATCCCACTTCTTAAGATTCTGTCTCAACCTTTCTCTCTCAGCCCTTAAAGTGCCCTAAGCTACAGAGCTGAGACAGAGAGGATGGGACACACACTCACACACACAAACACAAACACAAACACATAAACATACTTTCTCTAAGGCTACTTTTGCAAAATTCCGTTGCAAAAACGCAGAACTAGTTTCACTAGTTTGGTGAAGAACTTGTGTTTAAATAAAAGAGGCCAAAGGCCAACAGTAGATTCAGAGCACAACATGCTCTTTTAACATATTACAATATTGAATGAGATATTGTATGGAAAATGATGTGTGGATCACATTTGCTTGATTCTGATTGGTTGAGGCCTCAGGAAAGGCTGAGCAAGCCTTCAGCCTCATGATATGTTAGTATCATCTCTTTCACTTAACATCTAATTAATGCATTGAAGACAGCCGGCACTAAATTGCAGCTCCCACACACACACGTACAAAAGCACCCACACATATTACTGGGACATGAAATCTAATTTAGCAATTTATAATCTGTTACCTCTCAGTAAGCCTGTCTGTGGATCTGGTTAAACCTTGAACTGCTGCTTCTGCTACTGTAAGTCAGTGACATAAAAAAACCCTCAACCTGCAAGTCAACCCTACCTCAGGAAATGCTAAAACCTCAGCGAAAAATACCCTCGGTGTGTAGCGTGGGTGTGCATGGGAGTGTGTGTGTGTCTATCTCAAGGAATAAGCGCTGGGAGATATTCCAGGAAGTTTTTCTGCTCAGCCGGCACAGTTGCTCAATAAAAGCTCCTGTGTGCGTAAGCCGCTTGTACAGCCGAGAGTATTTTAATGAGCTCTATCCCATTCTCCCTGACTGTTGCATGCTGGGATTACCTTTCGGGGTCACGTCCATCCTAATCCCATCAGCGCAACATGGCTCAAAATCCAACAAGCCACTGCTGACCTCCATAGGGAGACCTTATGCTGCAAACCCCCCGACAACGTCCCTCACCTATTTGTCACCTTCATTTGGGATTTATTTTAGCATTCAGTATAGGAAGATGAGAAAAGAACCTGGAAGGACAGAACTCAAATCAATTCCTAACCTGAGAATCCAGGTACTGATTGTTTTGATGGAGATCGACCTTACTGAGGCTTTTCAAGAGGCTTGCGATCCTATAGTGCACTGCAGCAGGTGAAAGTAGCACACATGCATGCATTATAGATGTAAACTGGGATTGCCTGATACGAGACAGAGGAGAATGAGAGAGTGAAGAGGTGAGCTATGATGGATTGCAGAGAGGAAGTACTGGTTCAAAAGTCTTTACTGTAAAGTCTAGATGAAGATAACAGGAAGGAAAGAAATACACGGATATATGATTTTCATATCTAGTGCGAATTTGTGCATGAGTGCATTTTAAGATGCATAGATTAAAGTGTGATTAAAATAATGTTTAACTGTTTCCTGGTGAGGCGACCTGAAAACACACATACAAACACACACACATAACCATCACTCACAACTCCACACACTTTGACAGACAGTTGGTCCAATGTGTACTGTCATGCACCCACCTATCAGTCCATTCCTCCCTTGGTCCTTCAGTTTCACACATTGTAAAAAACAAAGCTCATGATGATTTAGACCTATTATATAAACACACATCCATCCATCAACAGTATGTAATATATCTTTCTAAACTAATGGAAATATTTGAGCTTGTTTATCTGTTTTATGCACAACACGAAACTACTGGTTCATCCTTTCAGTCTGATATATGTCTGATTATTAGCTAAAAGTGAGTGGTGCTTTTCTAAGCATGTTAATCTCAGTTTCATGCATTGTAAAAACTAAAGCACATTGTGTTCATTACAATATCATATGAACCAAATGAAATGGAGGTCCATCTATCCATCCATTCATCCTTCTGTCTGTACGCCCAACCGTTTATTCAGTCTAATCCATTCAGTTTCTTCTCTAGTCAAAATGTAAGCAATGCATTTTGAATGTGTTAATCTCAGTTTCACGCAAAAAAAAAACTGTTTCCATGACAATGTGAAACTAATTTACATTTCAATTCAAATTTCGACCCATCCATTCTGTCCATCCATCCATCCAGTCTAAAATATCTCAAGAGTAGTTGAAAATTGAGCAGTATGTTATGTTAATTAAAATTCATCTTTCCATATACCCCATTCATCTACTCTGAAATATCTCATCAGTAGCTGAAAAGTGAGCGGTGCATTTTTGAGTGTGCTTATCTCAGATGATATGTGTTTTTTTTTTCTTTCAATGTTTAACATCCACTAGCTGTTGATGCCAAGTTTAAACTTGTTTCATCTGCCAGATACACTGTCTTCTTATCTGAAAGTACAAACCGATTTCCTTTCATTATAGTGATGCTTGCTCTTAACGCGCAGTTCCCTGTTTTACAATTACCTTTCACACATACACACCAACAAGCACTAATCAATGTAGAAAGAGGAAAAAGAGGAAAACAGAACAAAGTCAAGCTGAGTAGGCTAATAATGCTGCCACTCCAATGCAAACTGTAAATCAACATTAAATCAATGCTTAATCAATGTGTTCCTCCCCCTTATTATCCACCTCTCAATGAATTACTAAACATTAGCTCCAGATAAACGCTGACCCTACGGGCCTTCCCTTTCCCTGACCTCGCAACAGAGTTTCTGTGGTTTAACATGGAAGGAATATTTACTATTGAACCTTCTGAACTAGTGGATTATGAGTAGGCTGAACCCGGTTAATAGTGCCTAACTTAAACCAGGGATAAGCCCAGGTTGACCTGAAGATGAAACTAAAAATATAATTTAGCTAGCAACCAATACAAAGGCTATCAGACTTCTGATTTTGACACTGAGAAATACACTATATTGCCAAAAGTATTGGGTTGTCCCCTTCTAATGAACAGGTTTTACTACTTTAGTAATTTCTATGAGTACAAATCTTAATGTTAAAGCATATAATGATATTCTAGGAAGTTGTGTGCTTCTAATATTATAGCAACAGTTTGGACAGGACCCTTTTCTATTCTAACATGACAATGCCTCTGTGTATAAGGCAAGGTTCAAAAAGAAAATGATTGATTCAGTCAGTGTGGAAGAACTTGACTGGTCTGCATAAAACCAAGTCCTAATCCCAGTTTAACACCTCTGGTGTGACTGTAAATGCAGACCTTGAGCCAAAAACTCATCACCAAACACCAATGACTTGTACATACACTATATAGACAAAAGTATTGGTACACCCCCGTCTTTAGAACAGAAAAACGCACTTCCAAATCTGTGACAACAAAGATGGGAACATAATTCATGTATTTAAAAATTGTATTTCCATCTCTGTTGCAACAGTTTTGGAAGTGTCTAAAATGACTGTACCCATATGTACAAGTCCTTGGTGTTTGGTGATGAGTTTTTGGCTCAAGGTCTGCATTTACAGTCACACCAGAGGTGTTAAACTGGGATTAGGACTTGGTTTTATGCAGACCAGTCAAGTTCTTCCACACTGACTGAATCAATAATTTTCTTTTTGAACCTTGCCTTATACACAGAGGCATTGTCATGTTAGAATAAAAAAGGGTCCTGTCCAAACTTTTGCTATAAAATTAGAAGCACACAATTCCCTAGAATATCATTATATGCTTTAACATTAAGATTTATACTCATGGAAATTACTAAAGTAGTCAGACCTGTTCATTAGAAGGGGGCAACCCAATACTTTTGGCAATATAGTGTATTACGTAATTGTAACTGCACTATTCGCCGTGTAAGTCATTCAATAGAGTATTGTGCGAAAACGTTATGAAGTTGAGTTTGGTGCTGTAGCTATTTATGCAAATTACGCTGATTGAATAACAAGTCAGGACGGAACTCATTTCTCCTCCTCCTCTTCTCTCTGCTTCTGTCATAATTTTTTTCCCCTCAGATAGATTTTTTTGTCTTCCTCTTGATTTCATTACTTCACATCCTGTTTATATTGTTAT
Organism: Tor tambroides; assembly: GCA_021397915.2. Classification (NCBI taxonomy): domain Eukaryota; kingdom Metazoa; phylum Chordata; class Actinopteri; order Cypriniformes; family Cyprinidae; genus Tor; species Tor tambroides. The sequence continues at coordinate 11,797 of JAFVLL020008976.1, forward strand.
TCCTTTGTCTTTCTCTTATTATTTCCTGTCTCAATCAGCAATCACTCTTTATTCCTCACCTCTCTCATTCTCTCTCTCCTTTTGTCAACAGAACTTGTTTGAATCAACTACAGAAAACAGGAAAAAGCAAATACTTTGAAACTGTAGTTTTTTACACTACAAGTTACTGATAATTTTAAGTGACACTACAGTCAAACTGCACTTTTGAAAAAGTATTTGCTCTTCGAGCTACTAAAAAAGAAGCAGCTAACTGCACTGAAGAAATATATATTTTTAAATAACTCTACATAATTAAACCTCAGACAAAAACAATGAAGGTTTTTGAATGAATGAGCAATTAGGCTTTTTGTTAAAGCTTAATGAATAAACATTAAACTTCATTAAACATCATTTACAACAGTGAGTCTAAAGCATAACAGCAACATTAAGTCTTTAGCTATACAAATAAGATCTAAAATGCAGCACACAGTCTCAAATCAGCAAATCATTTTTTGAATCTGTTCATTAATAGGAACATTCATAATGAACCAATTCACCAGAATGAGTTGTTGGAGAAACGAACACAGAAAAGAAAACTATTTCAGAATTCCGAGGAGTATAGTCAAAATAATTAATAAATTAATCAATTACTTCCCAACACTAGTATGTAAACAGATACTGTTTGTCTCACTCACCCCTTTTTGAGGTAAAAAGAAAGGCACAAGAGTCACACAAAAAAAGGTAAAAACTGGCATTGGATCATTATTATCTGCGATGAGCCAGGACAGGAGTAATATCCCTGCTAGAGAGAATTCATAGGTCTTCATGTCGACTGAAAGATGAGAAACAAAAAAGCAGGAAAATCGAGGGTGTTGCGGTGGAGCAAATTCTCAGTCCTACACGGGAAATTGATTCTGGCCCCAGCGGTCACAAGGACCTTGCGTGAGAAGTGTGTGCTTGCTGGCGTCTGTATGTATTTTGGCAGTGGGCTGGTCAAACAGTCAAGCTTTGGACATGATAAAGCCAGATCTCTGTGGCACGCAATAACAACAGGCTGCATCAATAATGCGATAAGAGAGGATCGCTTACAAATACAAATGCTAGAAGGCGAGCACATTCGAATGCATGCAGGAGGGGAGACACATGCACACAAACATGTCATGGAAAACAGTACATGGGAAATAAACATTTAGAACCAACATTTTTCTTTTATGTCAGTTACAGTACAGTAGTTGTATCTTCACCACCCCACCATTCGCAGGTACGTTTACTCGCAGTAACAAATGCCTGATGTGCATGAATTAAGTGCACTATGTATATATAATGCACTGAATTAATGCACATTCTGAGACATAAACATAACCACTGTATTCATTTCTTCATTCTTTATTTACAAATTACACATTTCATATTTCATCTCAAACATGCTTTTTCTTGCTCTTTTAATTCTTGGTAACTAAATGCTCTCACTTTTCATAAAACATTATTAGGTTAAAAAAGTTGGCTGTAGTGGAAATGATCCCATAAATAATGGACAGTTATACATAAAAAACAAAAAATGTATATAAATCATTTTCACTTCATTGTAAATTATAAAATGGCTGATGATTGCTTCTTTTTTTAATAATTAGTAGTGCAACGTGAAACCCATGAGTTTGATTGTCAGAATATGCTTGCACTGATTTAATGTATACCTTGAATGAAATGTAAATCACTTCGGATAAAAGCATCTGCCAAATGCATAAATGTAAATTGATGAAAAAAGTTATGACAAGAAATCTTTTAATAAATCAACCCCTGTGGCTGAAGTTAAAAATGTGTGGTTTCCATTCCTGTCTCTAACATCCAAATGTGGCTTTCATAACTAAAAAGCGCAATGTGTTCAGATAAAACGTCCTGAAAATATTCAAAGATTACACACACGGAAAAATATGCAACCCAGGTTTACCCCACTATGCCTGTTTTGGCACTGTTTGCATCACTACTTTTGCTTTTCCGATGACAATTAGCACCGAAAATTGGCCTCCCGTTTAGAGACTTACAAACGTCATCCCACATTTAATCAACTGCCTCATTCATTTCCGACTGTATAACACAGACAGCGTGAGTCCAGAAGCTAGCTAATTTAACTACTAATTCATTGATTAACACAGAGTTGTATTAACTGTAATGTAAATGATAGGACGAGGCTTTTTAACACACAGCATGGAGGGGAAACACCTCAAGTCTGCTTCGAGATGAAGCAAGAGAGAGTAATTCGATTAAGGGAATCACACTTCTGCACGTGTTAAGTCTTTCTACTGGAGACTTAAAGCAGTATTCAATTACCTGCTCAATCAAGCCCAATTTGCTGCTAGAGTGGAAGGAAAACATACAGAGTGTAGTAGGACTGAACCTCACTTTTCTCACAGAATGAACAGGGAGGATGTGTGTATGTGTTAGAGAGAGAGACAGAGTCAGGCTTCACACCAAGAGTCAGTATTGATCTTGAATCTATAGTGCCTGGGTGAGGTGAGGTGACATTGGTTCAAAACGTAAGAGCTCTTCATATCTGGAAACTGCTTACTGCCTACTGAGACACTATGGTATTAAGTATAGACAGCATGAGGCATTCTATGAGTACACCTTATCATTACTGGTGTATGTGTGAGACACTCGGATAGGTAAGTGGGCAGCGAAGCTTCATCCCTGCAGCTCAACCAAACCCCCTCACCCACCAGGGCCCCGTTTCCATGACAACGCTAGCTGAGAGCCCCAGCAGGACAGGTGATAAACAAGAAGCCATATCCCTACCACTGGGACGGGAGGTGTGCGCGCTTGTGCGTGTCAGCCTAGTCCTCTGAGATCCACATAGCTGGCTTCATCCTCTGAAGTTGATGGACAACAACAACAATATCCTTTAGATTAGAAGCAGCTGTCGGTCCCACGAGAAACAGCAGGCCTGGCAACGGTGCCACACGCGGCAGGGGCTAACTCCCTAAGCTCCTCTTCCGAACTGGCAATGGCCGTGGTGGCTAATTCCCTGCGCTGGCCACGGACCTGGCAACAGCAGCTAACTCAGTGGACTAAACACAAAGGTGGCGATCGCAGTGGACGCTAGGTGTAAAGCTGGCAAAAGTGGCAGCTGCTAACTCCCTCTGCGCTAGTGGGGACCAGCATGGAGCCCTAGGGATGGCGAATATAAAGTAGCAAACCGGCCCTGTGGGTGAACTGTTAAAAAAACAAACTCTTGTCAAAATTTTAGCTGTGCACACTAAGAGCTTGCTAAGAGTCCATCCATCTATTTCTGGGTCTGGGAAATGTGGAATGTTATCTCTCAGAGAATTTGATTCCAGTGACCCTGGATCGAGACACATTTGTGGGATATAAGCCACAATTCCACAGCTGTGAGGAATGAAGTGGGAGTTATGAGATATGAAGTCGCGAATGCAAGATATAAAGTCATAATTGTAATAAATGCAGTCAAACTGTTAAATATAAAACTGCATTGTGAGTTATAGTTATAATTGTAATAAATGCTGTATGTAATTGTATAAGTATACAATTGCATTTTGAAATATGAAGTTATAATTGTGAGATATTATGTCATAAATTTGAGATATGAAGTTATATTGCAAAATATAAAGGCATAGTTGTGAGATATAAAGTCATTGTGAAATAGAAAGTTGCAATTTTAAGATATAGAGTCATATTGTGAAATATATAGTCACAATTGTGAGATACAAAGTCATATTGTGAGATATAAAGTCACAACTGTGAGATATGAAGTTGCAATTGTGAGATAAAGTCATATGCTGGAATATAAAGTTACAATTGTAAGACCACAATTTTGAAAGAGAAAAAAATCACAATTACCTTTCTTTTTTTTTTTATTCTGAGGCGGCTTCCATAAATAACCTCAGCATGTGCGAGAGAGCGGAAGAAATCCACTGTATTCTTTCACTGTGAGAATCTCTCAGATCCTGCGAAGCGAATAAATAATTCATACCTCATATTTGGTTAATCAAACAAATTAGATAAAAGGACTTCTCTTTTCCAATTCAAACACCAGGGAAGAGGAACATGTAAAATTTCTATGCGAGAGAGGACAGTACATTTGCCACACCATCATAATCCATATGCACAGCTTATCCAGTTACATCCTGAGACCTTCACATACTAATCTCAAATTCCTTCATTTGGACTGCCGGAACTCAAAACCCGGAGAGCCTTTTAAAGGTCCAGTCCCATATATTGGAGCCACAGTGATTCTGGTTACTTAAGCTAGGCCGCAGATACGCGATACTAAGATTTCCCTGATCAAATACGATTACGGCGGTTATTCTCTCGGTGGGGAACCTGCCATCGGCTTCTAAACCGGAATGACAGAGTGGCACGGAAGCAGGGAGGAAAGAAGGCAAATGTGGTTGCAGGTCTGCGGAAGAGAGAGAAAGAGTATATGGAGAAAGTGAGAGAGAGAGAGACATAAAGACCACAGTGAAATCAATGCATGCAGAGAATGGAGAGATAATTAAGGTAGGAAAGAAGAGAACAAGAGAAAGAAAGAAATAGTGAATTTAATCCGTCCTTACATGACTCCACATCACATTTGCTAATTAGATGAGTTACATCTTAATGTCAGTAGCCATTAAACACAATGGCAGTGTTCCCAGAATCCTTTGCTCTTAACAAACCCCCCTATCTAGTTATCTGTGATTGTGAATTGTATAGCCTCAGTGTTTTGTCAGTGTCGATAAAGGCATTGCATGGGATGTTAGTGATGTCCTGCTCACTGACTCGGAGGTGTGTGTGTGTGTGTGTTTGGCAGGCCCTTTGTAGGCTGTGTGCTCAATTACACGCTGACATAACGGGGATGTACAATTACAGCGTGACACTGCGTTCACTGTACTGCACCTGTCAGACAGCCTGGCAAGGGACGACCCAGGGATCCTTAGATGATGAAGAGGCAGGGGTGGCCGCACACACACGCACACACACATTGCTTGTACATACTCCAGCACTTTTATACTTCCACATTCATGGTCCCATTTTCCACGGCCACCTCTCTCTCTCTCTCTCTCTCTCTCTTTCTCTCTCCCTGTCGTTCTCTCGTTGCAGTAGAACTGCAGTGCTCAGCACTCTAGTCATTGTTGTGATTCAGTAGTGGAGCTCCTGTCTGCCAGCTCTGCTCCAATTTACAACAGCGGCCCACAATGCACCGCTCTGGGCGAAGCAAGAAAGCAACCACACCTCTCTCTCTCCTCTCAGGACTCAATCTCTCGCTCACTACTGTAGAACAGCAGACCACCGTCAAATAAGCACAAATAAACAAGCTGCACTCCTGAAATAAACCCCTCCATGAATCTTCTCTCGCTGTCTGCTTCCTCTCCTCCCTTTCTATATCTGTCTCAGCTCTACAGCCAGTTCCATCCAGCATTAAAAGGTTGAAGTGTTTGGTTTCTGCAACACTAGTGGCTCTAAATGGAATTGATAAAATAATAAATGTTCATTTTTAAATTACTTATTTCATTTTTTCCCTGTAACCTGTAGCTAAGCTAATGCTGCTAACATGTGCAGCCAAAATAAACAGCAATATTAGAAGACTTTTAAGTTAAAAATGGGAAAAAGTGTTTTTTTTTTTAAATGTTAAATCCTAAGGATGCGGCGTTATTAAAATTGTGGTCACTACATATATTCTGATTATTTTCATGTGTTGGTAAATATCCTACTGTACACCGTTGAAGTTAAAGGTTATATACTGACATTGATCGTTCCATGATTATTCCAACTTCCACGGAAACTGCATTGCACAACAGATTCTTTATAGTGGAAAAAGGTTCTTTAGATGGATAAACTGTTCTTCACGCAAAGAAAAAAAAAGTTCACTAAAAGGGAGTGTATCAGTGGCTGATATATATATATAAAAAAAATAAAAATAAAACATTAATAATATAAACAAATTTAAATGTTTCACGTACATTTTTTGGTGTCACAGCTTTAGAAATGCTAAATAATCAAACGTTTTGTCTACTTCCATTATACGGACAAAAAATGAATAGGTAAAAAAAGATTTTCCTTAAAATATCATTGTTTATGTTCCTCAGAATAAAGAAAGTCACATAGGTGTGGAAAAACATCAGGATGAGTAAATGTCTATCCCTTTTAGTGAGTGTAGATGACAACTAACTAATAAACCAACTAAACAGTTCTGTTTGGAACAAAAATGATGCATTTTACCTTTAAAAGAAGCCTGAAATTACAAAAAATTCAAATGAAATGCTGTGTAATGGACCAGCATTTAATGTTCATAATTGATAATATCCTCCTCTGCCCCTGCAGTCTTGATGGGCTGTTTTTTAGTAAAAAGCTTTGAGAGTGTCTCTAGCGAAGGCACTAACAATCTTGTCGGCATCCATTGTTAGCTCTGAGAGCAGGGACCGCTGCAGTGCCTGTGAGGAGAGAAAGCAGGGCTCTGTGGGGGAGATCACCCACTTTCCCTACGCGCAAGCCTTTCATCTAGCAGCTATAGCAAAACAGCACAGCTAATTAAGAAGAACTAAGGAATGTCCAAAACAGACACACGCACACACACGCATCGCTCCCTACTTTTCCTTCCTCATGGGGACGGGAGGATAAATTCAGCACAGAAACAAGTGCTCAGCATTACTTAAAAAAATCTAAGGATAGCTTTGTGTGTGTGTGATAGAGAGAGAGACCCAGCTGTGGTCCACTGCTGCTCACTTTATTATATAATTTGTGGAGGCATTAGATCTACTTCCATAGTCCACTGGGCTTTCACAAGCTTCCCACAATTCCAATTAAGTTGTGAGTGTGTACAGTATATGTATGTGCCTGTTTCTGCCCCAGAGTACAAAAATCAAAAGCTAACTCTGACTTTATTTCTCATAAATGCAACTTTATATCTCAAAATGCTACTTTATATCTCACAATTGCAACTTTTGTTCTCATAATTGTAACTTCATCTCAAAATATGCCTTTTATCTCCCAACTGCGATTTTTCTTTCATAATTGTGACTTTATCTTAAAATAACTGTATCTCACAATTGCAATTTTTCTGTTACTTGCGACTTATTTCAAAATGTATTTCACAATTGCGTTTTTTTAAACAACTGCAACAATACATCTAAAAATGTGACTATAATTGCGACTTTATCTCAAAACTGCAATTTATTTCTCCTAATTGTGACTTAATATTTCAAAACGTAACTGTCTTTCACAATTGTGATCTCATAATGTGAGTTCTCTCATGATCGTGACTTTATTTCTTATAATTGTGAATCAGTACCTCAAAATGTAACTCTCAAATGTGATTTTTTTCTTCATGATTGCAAATTTATATATCACAACGTGGATTCATACCTGATATAAGTATACTGTATCGCAATTGCAACTTCATATCTCACAGTTATAATTGTGATTTTATATCTCACAATGTGACTATTTCATATTTTAAACTTCATCTTACAATGACCTGTTTTTATTCTTAAAATACAGACAGAAAATATCTTTAGCTCAGTATAAAACAATAGAAGTCAACAGAAAGTGCCCATCATGTCAGAAAAACACAGCTGTGTATGTTTGTGCGTTCTCCGCTGGGGTTGAGCAGGACGAGATGACCCATTGCCTGGATGCATCACGGTTGCTCATTTTAGTGAAGACCCCAAGCTGCCCCACAAGCGCCTGTCAGAGTAGAGTCATGACTGATAATCACAGTCACACACATCACGATGAAGGGGAAACTCTAGAGAGAGTGCACTGAGGAGGGGGTCAAGCGCAAGAGAGTTTTAGAAACAGTTTTATGTCACTTTGTATTTAGGAAGAACGTCACTATGGGAAAACTAGTGCGTGGGGACAGGAAGTAACAGAGACTGTGTGTGTGGGAAACACTTCCAGAACATCCAAGTGCATCTGCTTTTGATTAACTTACACACACCCAATACCGCTCTCTCAGTTCTTCTTCGCTCTGTTCTCCCATCAGTTTTAAGGTTCAAGATTCAGGGGGCGGTCCTCTGAGACTGTCGCAGGCCATCCCGAGAGGAACGAGGAGACAGTGGTAAACACTCAAGCATACTTCCTGACCAAACCATGAATTCTCTTCCTCTTTGTCTATATCCTCTCTAGCTGATCCCTTAACTCCAGCTCCAGCCTTTTAATTAGGATCACCATGGCGCCCTCTGTGTACGAACAAAGCTGTTTTGGCGCTTCAAGAGAAAGTGGCAAGGTGCATATTATCTTTCACCATTAAAATGATCTGATCAATTAGTCATGTTTTGAATCACGGCGCAAGAGTATGCTAGCCTTTCTGTGTTTAGTTATGTTGATTTTTTTATGGTTTGATGTGCTAGATTAAATAAATATGAGTGGAATTGTGGGAAGAGGGAGGAGTGATACAGAATCTCTGGTGTCTGCATGATCATTAAAGAAAAGCCACATAAAGTCTGTAATTAAAAGACGTGCATGACAGACATAATCATAAATGCATTACCCCAGTCTGCACGAATCAAGCTTTGCGTTTAATATAAATGTTCTAACACATTACTGAACATTTCTTTTTAAGGACTCTTGTTGAGACGTTGGCTGGAGATTAAATTTAAAACGGTTGCATTTCTGTGTAATTTATGTTTGCCGTCGCAAAATCTTTGAGCAAATTGTCAGCGGAAGAAATGCTGTCTGTGGTTAGTTAGAAGCATTAAAAACAACTCAAATCTCTCTTTTTTATGCGCCTGTGTACATGCGGTTCAGTGCATCGGAACGTCAAAACAATTTTCCTGTTTTCCAGCTTAAAGAAGTGGCCTGATTGAATGGTACGGGACAGATTGGATGTTGCCGTTATGGAGATGGCTTGTTTGCTCATTTGAGACGAATGATTGCCTTCATTTCCCCTGATATGGGCGTGATGGCGGGAGAACGGCAGCCTATTTGCTCTCCTAAACGAGGGCGTAATGGACGCTTTGTGCAATGTTAGAGCGCTCCGTGGCTGCCTTTGAGAGGCTCTTGAGAAATGAACCCTGACAACTGCACAGATGTTCAAAAGGCCTTTCTTCTGTTTAGACGCGTAGACCGTTCGTTTGTTTTTTGTTTGTTTGTTTGCTTGTTTGAGGAAGCCATTACCAGTCAGCTGCTACGAACGCTAGGTCTGTCTTTAGAGAAGAGATGACAGAGAGAAATTCAAATAGATCCATAACTGCTCATAAATACTCAGGCACCATCTCGCTCACACGGACGACATCAAAACACACATCTGCCGTTCCTGGCTTTTACCGCATAATCGCTTTCTGCTTTGAGCTCGTCTCATCTTTTCCATCTCGGCTCATTCCGTCAAATTATTCTCCAAAACATTTCACCTCCATCCCCTATTCCTCCGTATCTCTTTCTCTCCATTGTCTCTCCCGCTTTCGCCCACTCTTCCCAGAGAAGACCCACAGACCCATCCATTTCTATTAGGCAGGGGAAATGAGCACATTAGGGAAGAGAAGGGGGTGTCGGGCGGAAATGCCCCCCCTTGGGACGCTGAGCTGGGGTAATGGAATTACACTCCATTATCAGACGGAGATGATTCCATTTAGCTGGAGAGGAGCGAGCTACGGCGGAGAGATGGAGTAAGAGAGAGGGATGGAGAGAGGAAGCGAGCGAGTTCAGTCCATTTGCTTCATCTAAGCTAATCTTAGCTAAACAACAACCACCGTGTTGGCTATCACGCCATTTCTCCAGAGCCAAACTTCCAAGGGCTCAACAAACTCGACAGCCTACTAATGCAGTGGTTCTTAACTCATTTTGCTTCGGGAAGCAGGTTTTACACCTAATGGTGGCTCAAAACAGTATCAAAGTGGTTTAGGAGTACTAAAGTAACAAACGTTTGTTTGAACACACAAACTCTGACCAGTGGTGTTATTGTTAACTATTACAAATCGGTTTGGTAATCGAAATTAGACTAAAATTGTACTAAAATATTATATGAAAAACGTAATCTTAAAAAATAAATTAAATAATAAAAAATAAAGCGAAATATAAATATATATATATTGAAAAAAAAATAATAATAAAAACCTAAAACTAAAACCTAATTACTTAAAAATAAAATTGAAATGAAAATATATGTAAAATCAAAAGTTAATTCAAAATGTTAATCAGTTAAATAACACTGCCTTAGACATCAGCAAATAGCATTTTTGCTTTCTTTTAAAAGTCATTTGCTATTCATTTTGCTATCAAAACTCTGCACAAGGATTTGGTTTGTTACTTTATTATTTACATTTAACATAGTTAAATCAGAGCTATCAGAAAAGATATGGCCCACCAGTTCAGAACAACTTGCAAAAACAAACTCGTTAACTTAACTTACATATAAAAGCACATTTAAGTGCAGTCAAGTACTCTACGTGCTAGTGTTTTAATGATGTTGAAACTGTATACTACTCTAAATTTCCTTATGGAATATGAGCTACAGGCAAAGCTATAGTAAAAGTGATGTTTTGCGGTTTCAGGAGTAACTCCGACCCCATCAGAGACAACATCTACTTCAGCAAAGACAACCTGCTCCATGCCCATATCAAGCGAATGGGTATTTTTAAGACAGTTTTGCTAAGTCATCCCGCTCTGGATATGCTTTGATTCTATCTCTTCTCAGAGCAATAAACAGAGAGAGTAAAGAGAGAAAGAGATTGAAACTGAGACGAGGCTTCGTCTTGTTGGAAGAGGTCTCTGGAACAGAGAGGAACCAGGTGCAACCTGTTCTGACTCCTAATCGTCTTATGCAAAAGATTGTCTTTAGAAACACGAAGATAAATCTGATTTTTCTTTTTATCCTCCACCTCTCTTTCTGAGGTTTAATAAAGGTGAATTTCTAAACCGTATCAGGCAAATTCAAGAGGCAAAATATCACATCTTGTGACACCATAGTTCAATCTACCAATATTCTTATAATGAATCATTAAAAGGTAAACTGTGTAATTTATGTGCTACTAGTGGCATCAAACAGAAAAGCAATACTACTACTACTACTACTACTACTACTACTAATAATAATAATTATTATTATTGTTAATAAACATATTATTAAACAAACTGGTTTCCCCAAAACACTACCCCAGTCTTGGAATAAATTGGAATACCAGTGGATATCGGTCTTCAGGTAATTACTTCATACATACAAACAAGACAATATATGATATCAGCACAGAGTCATGGTGTTTACACTTCTTGGGGAAAACAACCTGAATGGCTTATTTTTGGTTGTCTCTGCACATTAAAGTGGTATTGGAGAAAATATTTCAAAAAAAGTTACACACATCATCTTTAAATTATGCATGCTCTCATCATTGTGAAGTGACACACTGAACCTAATTAAATTTGATATGCACAGTTTTCTCAATGTTAAAATGCTTTTTAATTTGCAGAGACAACTATAAGTAAGCCTGTCGTGGGTTGATTTCCCCAAAGAGTGTAAACACTCTAGTTTTATGGCATTTTCACAAAAAACAAAAACAAAAAAAAAACGCTCTTTATCTGAGAAATGTGGCATGTGGTGCCTTTCAACCAATGGTTTAAATTCTGGTACCGGTCTACCTGGTTATCCAAATGGCAGATAAAGGATGCATTTATAAAGTCTGTATAAAGTCTGACAATTACATTCTTAAAAAAAACAAAACAAAAAAAAAAAACAGGTGGGGGTACTTAACATTTTTTCATGAGGATGTGTTTGTTTGTGTGTCTGTTTGTTTGTTTGTCAGATACAATGTCTCTTTGGGAGATATTAATCCATATTGCCATATTTAAAGTCACCAATTCTAAGAAATAAAGATGTAGTTTCAACATATAAAGTCACAGTGTGACATATACATTGTGAGAGATTTTAACACTACTGTTCAAAATTTAGGATCAGTCAGATTTTTTATTTATTTTATTATATTTTATTTATTTATTTATTTATTTATATATATATATATATATATATATATATATATATATATATATATAACACTTATTAAGCAAGGATGCATTATAATGATCAAAAGTGACAGTAAAGACATTTATAATGTTATAAAAGTATCATGGTCTTCACAAAAAATATTCTTGAGCCCCAAAACAACATATTAGAATGATTTCTGAAGGATCATGTGACACTGAAGACTGAAGCTTTACCATCACAGAGAGAAAAAAAAAAGTTTCATTTTTCATCATTTATCTTTTTGATCTTTCATTCAAAAAATCCACAAAATTCCAAACTTTCATTGAAGTAAAACAACTGAAAGTGGGGGGAAACTCACATTACGAAATAAATGTTTTTCTCCAATGCATGTTGTCTACCATTATTGTCACCCCTAGAAATTCTTATGAGAAAAAATATCTCTGAAGTATATTCCTATTCATATTTACATTTTTTTAACACACCAGGGTGATTATGAACGTGACATTGTCCAGCCATGACTTCTTGTTCCACAGGATTATAAATATGAGGAACACAAAGGCCAAATTCCCTTAATCATCCATCACAAGGAGTAAAACCAAAGAATATAGTTCTGATGTGCAGAACAGGATTGTTCAGCTTCACAAAATAGAAAGTGGCTGTAAGAAAATAGCTAAAGCATTGAAAATCTCAATTTCCAACATCAGGGCAATAATTAAGAGGTTCCAATCAACTAAAGATGTTACAAATCTGCCTGGAAGAGGACGTGTGTCTATATCGTCCTAATGCATGGCAGGAGGAGAGTTAGAGTGGCCAAAGACTCTCCAAGGATCACAGCTGGAGAATTAAAGAGATTAGTTGAATCTTGGAGTCAGAAAGCTTAAAAAATATATATATATATCAAACAGCCCCTATATCACCACATGTTGTTCAAATGGGTTTCAAGATAAAAACTCCTGGCTCATCCAAAAACAAACTCCAGCATATTCAGTTGTCAGACACGACTGGAACTATAAATGGGACTGGCTTTTATGGTCAGATGAAACATAAAAAAGAGCTTTTAGGCAGCAAAACCACCAGATGAGTTTGGTGCAAACAGGGATAAAAAGTACCCCATGTCCACGTTTAAATATACTGCTGGATGTTTTATGTTTTGTCCCAGTCCTCTGACCTGAACCCTGTAGAAAATGAGTGAGGTGAACTGAAGAGAAGCAGCACCAACATGGAGCTGGTATTCTGAAGGATCTGGAGAGATTCTGGATGAAGGAATGGTCTCTGATCTCTTGTCAGGTCTCTTCAGGAATTATAGGAGAAAACTCAGAGCTGATATCTTCGGAAAATGATGTTGCAATAATTGGGTGCCAATAACCATGGCTAACATGAACTAGAGAAAAACATTTATTTCATAATGGGAATTTCCTCCTACTTTCCATTGATTTACTTCAATGAAAGGTTAGAATTTTTTGAATGAAAGATAAAAAGGATAAACAATGCAGATTTATAGAAAGGCACAGCTGTCATATGATATGAAGGGCACATCTGTCATGTTAACAGTACATGAATGTTTCCAATGCAGTACAATTTAAAGTAGAATTAAATGTAAAGTGAATCATTTCTGTGTCCACAGTAGCACCAAACAGAACCGCAAACTGTTCGTTTGAGTGACTGACTGGGACGAGTTTGGAACAGAATTACCTGACCAATGGCAGATGTTTGAAACTTCTTCACAGTTATTTTCGCAGGCCTGTTTGGTGCCACTAGTGGCGCATAAATTACATGCTTCACCTTTAAGGAAACAGAAGGCAGCAGCTTTATTCCATGTACCATAAATATCTCAGAGACATTAGTCCTTGTCTTGCAAGTTCGCTCATTTCTTATGTTTTGACAATGTTCTTAAAAAAGGTGCATGAGCCAAATCACAGGTTGCCAGGAAGACTCATAACGGTGCATTTGTGCTAACTCAGTTGCTCCGTCACCTTCATGCCTCAGAGTATCGTTCCAAACTCAACGTGCCCTCTTTCGCACATTACATCCATGCATTATCCATAGTGGCTATATGAAGCAGAGCTCATTTGAAGAACAGCGCTGTATTTATAGACTAGCACTGCTGCGTTGCATGGCTGCTAAAGTCATTTCGAGCTCTGGGACTATTTATTTTAAGATCCCCGCTCTTTTATTAGCTCTATTGTGTTTTAGTGATGTGAGGGAGTACAGTAAAACTCTCCCCTCAGCGCCAGAGATGTCGACCCCAGGAAGCTGGCAGCAATCCATGAAGACAAACCACTATCGTCAGGGTCAACAGGAACAAGTGGAGTCTGTCTACAATGATAACATACGCAAACACATGCACGCCCTATATATATATACAGATCCTAAGGAAGTTCCACTGGGCAAATAGGTTAAAAATCCTGGCTAACCCCCACCGCACCTGACCTCATTTCTGCATGCACAGGACGTCATACTGTACTTCTCAGCGTGTGTGTGTGCACTCTCATGGTTGGTGGCACCTGCCACGGGCTTCGGCGTGCAGCTGTGTGTATACAGATGCCATAAGTGTGACCTGTCTGGGTGACCCTCCCTGCAGACACGCACACACAGTCCTGGAGCTGCAGTAAAAGCACTGATGTGGGAAGACAGCCATGACATTTAGGCCTCAGTCCAGCTCACTTCCTTAGTCATACTTCTTTTCTTTATTCTCTCAGAGTCTTTCCTTCAGCTGATACTTCGGCTATTCTTGGTTTGCATCTCTTTTCATGCATTCTGACCTCTTTAACAGAATATTCCAGGTTAAATACAAGCGACAGAATTTGTGGCATACTGTGGCATACTTAAAGAAAAAAGATGTTATAAAGAGGCAGTTACAAAGGAAGTAAAATGTGCTATTTTGATTTAAAAGCAAAATTGGTAACACTTTCTTTTTTTAAGGTGTTCTTGTTACATAAGTTACATATACTTACTATTATAATAACAATAAATTATGTATAATTACATGCAAGTTACCCAAAGACAAACCCTAATCCTAACCCTAACCATATAGTAAGTACATGTAGTTAATTAATATTACTCAATACTTAAATGTATAATTACACTGTAATAAGGACACCTTAAAATAAAGTGTAACCGCAAATTTAAATGTATAATTTTAACAAAATTATTAATTAATTTTTTTTTTATTTGTGCTGCAAAGTTGGTCTTTTCATTTTTAAGGGCATTTTGGGGTCGTATGCTTTGTGTGTCAACGCAACGAAGGCAACAAAGTTGTAAAATTGGATATAAATTCTCTCAAAAGTTTGTGGTTGGTAATTTTTATTTTTTATGTTTTTGATATGCTCACTAAGGCTGCATTTATTGGATTGAAATACAATAAAACAGTAATACTGAGAATTATTACAAAAATTAAAAATATGCTAAATATAATATATTTTAAAATCTAATGTATTCCTGTAATGGCAAAGCTGAATTTTCAGCATCATTACTCCAGTCTTAAGTGTCACATGATCCTTCTAAAATCATTCTGATATGTTTATTTGGTGTTCAAGAAACATTTCTTATATTATGAATGAAAACAGTTGAGCTGCTTAATATTGTTATGAAAACCATTACACATTTTTGATGAATAGACAAGTTCAAAAGACCAGCATTTATTTGAAAAATAAATCTTTTTTTAACAATGTAAAAGATTTTACTGCCAATTTTGATTCATTTAATGCAGCTTGGTTTGTAAGAAAAAAAAAAGAGATTTTTTTTTAACACTAAAATCATACTAGCCCTCATACTGTAACCCATTTTTGGCCTTTTTTTCAAGGAAAGCCAAGTCCAAATTTTTCTGGTAAATAACATTATGCCACAAGTGCTGTTTACTGAGCTGAACTTGAATTGAAAGCAGAATATTATATTGTATGTGCACACACATACACAGCACTAATGAATTCCACAGTAATTGAAATTCTAAATGCTTTCACTGCCAGCCTGCCTTTTGGCTACGACTTCCACCCTCTCAGAGGCTGTTGCCGAGGATTTTTGGCCTGTTCAGGAGCACCTCCAGCCGGGCGGGAAGGAGAGGCAGCCTCCCCCACTTTATGCTCCCTACAGCTACAGCGGAGGAGGATTATATCAGGTCTTCTTGGTGTGTGTGTGCTAATATGACTAGGTCATTTCAATATCTTGCCAAGAATTAATGCTTTTTTTTTTGTATATGTAGATGCATGTTGACAAAGCTCATAAAGTTTTAATGGAAAACATATTCAAATCAGTAGTTAATTTGCTTAAATTCTGACATTTAGGTCACATAAAAACTTCTGCAATGTTCAAGAATTCAGATTGACCTTATTTTAGTACTTTTTGTGATGAAGGGTGTGCAAGTAAACTGCTCAGTGCAGCTCATTACCAGTCATTTCTTTAAAAACAAGTTTAAAAAAAGTCTTCAATATGTAGAAGGTCTAAAAATATTGTTCTGAAAGAGAGTAGATGGAGTGATCATAAAAAAGGAGGGGGACATACCACCTCTTCTTACCGTTCTCGGGGTGTTCCATCTCTCCGATGCTGCCATCCGGGGTAGTGCGTTCGTAGTGGTCTTCAGGTAGAGCGAGGGGCCCGATACGGGGCCCTGAAGAACTCTTACTGCTGGGTGTCTCTGACTCTTCCAGACCGCTGTCATAGTAATTGTGCTGAGAGGGATCCTGCAGATCTTGCGCCTGATTGGCTGTGGAGAAGGTCACTCTGCGATGTGGGAGCTGTGATTGGACAGAGACAGGGAGAGGTCGAAGGTCAGTATGCGTGTTGATGACATTATCAGGCATCTTGTGGATGATTTTCATTCTAATTCAAGGGAACAACTATGTATAATGAATAAAAAATTCTGTTTTTTATATAGTTTATATGTTTAAATATTAGTTTTACCACACATACAGTATATAGCGCTGCTAACCTTACTGTAGGTATTAAAATTATTCTGCACCATTTGTGCCACAGGCATGAATGATAAATTATGCATATTACTGAAACAAGGTGTGTCATTACTTTCTAAGCTATCAGGCTTTATTGATAATAAAAACCTAAGGAGGAGCCCAAGTTATACTGAGGGACCAAAATACCATAGAGACTTGGCAGTGAGCTCTTTAAAATTTGAGTAAGCAACATTAAATCAGTATTCCAGAACACCCTAGTAACCATCTAGCGACATTCTAAAAATTGCACACAATTTCCCCTGGAATAAATGAATGAATGAATGAATGAATGAATGAATATATATATATATATATATATATATATATATATATATATATAATTCTGTCCAAAATCAATCAGCTGATAATTTATATACGATTTATATACGTTATAATTAATATATCTACAAATTAAATTAGAATTATATAGTTTTGGTGTAAATAAAAAAATATAATAAAATGATAAAGATTAAATCCAGTCATTTTAATGCTACAAGTGAATTTAGGCATCACAACATTGTGATATACAGTAAGAAAAAAAGATAATTTTTTGAGATTTGCTAAAGATTACATTTATAAGTGTTATTAAATTATTAGGTGATGGCAAAATTACTGTAACTGAAATGTAAAAAATAGAATGAATAGTTAAATATCCAGTATAGAACGTACCCATGCTTAAAGTAGTTTTAATCAGCAATGTTTTTATAATTGAATTAATACTTTTACACAGCCAAGTCACATCAAACTGTTCAAAAGCGACAGTAAATATTTTTAAATTTTTACAAAAAATGTATATTTAAATAAATTATGTTCTTTTCAACTTTTTATTCATCTAAGTAGAAGAAAAAAAAAAGTATCAAGGTTTCCACAAAGATATTAAGCTGTTTTCAACATAATTAAAGGGAATACAGACTTTCAAAAACATTCTTACTAAACCCAAACTTTTAAAAGGTAATACCGTATATGTCATGTATCCCTAACTTAAATATTTCAAATTAATTAATGCTTTCCATCCAAAGCAGCATCCACTAATCGCAAAGGCAAAGTTGATCTACGCAGTAATCATAGCACGTGTCTTTGCGAAGATCCACATGCGTTAGCAATTGCACATACATTATTTCCCTTACGTCTAACTATGTATGCATCGTCTCACAAGAGCAAATCCCTCGGCACACGCTGGCTGTACACCCCAGAGTAATACACACAGAGACCTAAACACACACTCTCACACACACCTAAGGCTCAGCGAGGAGTGCATTAAGCAAGTGTTAGCTAAATCCAGTGTGACTGCAGAAGCCAGGTTTGATAAGGATGATAGAAGCCACAGCTCTCCCACAGGAGAAGCCCACTTCACATCCCACCCCTCCCTCCAGCAGCACCGACGAGAGAATAGGACATTTCGTCAAGATGGAATGAGACAGCTCGCAAATTGGCATTTGGAGCTAGACGGAGACCACTGTCAGCCACCCAGCTCTCCGAAGCACATCCAGCCTCCACATACCAATCACAAACCACAAACCTTCAGAGAGAAAGACAGAGACAGAAAGAGGGAGTGGGAAAGTAAAAACAAGTAGAAGAACTCTACTCATCCTCTCACTGTTATCAATAATACAGAAATGTTCCTCAACCACATTTCTTTTTATTTTCTGACTTTCAATCTCTCTCTCTTTCTCTCTCCCCCTCCCCTTCCTCGCGCCATGCTGTGGAGTTGCCACAGGGAAACACAACTACTTCATTTCTGCCTCCCTTTCCACTTCTCAGCCTCCTCTTCACCTCCACACACTCGGTTTGAGAGCTTAGCTGTGATTTGTTTGTTTTGTTTATTTTTACAAGGTAAACATGTTCTTGCGCGACACTCCGCTCTGAACACCCAAAGCTGCTTGCATCGCACGTAAATTGCTTCTGAGTGTGAGGAGAAACTTCCAAAGTAACACAGAAATAACTGACTGCACTTCTCTTAATCTCACACTATCTTCAGGTGACAATGAAGGTCTTCTGGAGAACACAAAGCATTTCCCAAGACGGGTGAGATGACCTTGCTGTCCAGAATATAAGTGCCTCCATTGCTTAACTCTTTGTTGTCGGATCTAATAAATGTGCAGAGGATGGATAATGACTGTACTGCTGTGAATGTGATGCTTTTACGTTTGCTGAAAGAAATGACGACTGTTCGACGGGGGGGTCATTACTCTAGGTCTACTTTTCTGTAATTGCAATTTTCTAAAGTGCAGTAAATTCTATGAATGTGTAATTGCTGCACAGAGTTCAGCACAATTCACAGAGTCCAGCCACAGCAGCTGCTACAAGATGATTTTATGACCGTCTTACCTTCAATACAAATAGAATGGCTCTTTTTAAAACACGGATAACAATCTGACTGAATCAGACACTTTTTTTTGCACATCTGTGACTACACATTAAGTTAAGTTAAAAAAGCATACAGTTAAGCTAATTAACTATATTACTCAGTGAATAATTGAATTAATTCAGTGAATCATTAACTGAATAATTGTTTCATGTGACTGAGGTAAATAGTATGCACTACTGTATAAAAGTCTAATGTTTTTGAAAAAAAGTCTCTCATGCAAAAATAAAGTAAAAACAGCGATATTGTGAAATATTATTGCAATAAAAAGTATGTTTTCTATTTTAACATACTTTGAAATGCAATCTGGAATGGCAAAGCTCCTTATATATATATATATATATATATATATACACACTGTATATAGTGTAGCTGGATTTTAGTGATTTGTTGCTTTATTAAGCAAAATCAATTCAGCTAACATTGATTTTCAACAGAATGTCTGTTGCAACATATCACACAGGACTTCAGAATGGGTGAACGGAAATTTCCACCACACAAACAAGACATTTTCTCCCATAAAGTCCATTAATGAGGACACATCACCTTTATTGCATCTGTGTTGCAGTTGCTAAATTTAATGAATGGAAAAAGAAGAGCTAGAGATAATTAGCCAACCCTTAAGTGCATCTGATGTAACGGTAGATGGGCATTAGTGGAGCTTTCCACCATCTCGACGGACGCAAAGGCTCAAGAGAGGCTTCAAAACCTTCGGTTGCTGCATGTAACATTTTGGCCTGTCTTTTTAACACATGGCTCATCTCGTCTGCTCCAGATAAAATAAAGATAAGCCGCACAGTGCACGTTTGTGTAAAGCACAACACTTGTACTCAGAGAGGCGAATGGTTTTTGCTGAGGGATTCATTTTAGACCACTCGCCGTATCTGCTACGAGGCCGGCCATCCCCTTGTGCTGATAAACAGAAGCGTGCAAAGTCTCCAGTGGGTGCGTGTGGATAGATACACACACACACTGCTCTATTGTCCTCCCCGTTCAATAAGAGAGGAGGTGAATAATACCAGACGAGCAGCTCTGAGCTTATTGGATCCCTGCATCTGTATCTATGCGTGTGTGTTTCATTGTATCCTGTTCCTCATTAGTTTTCTCTGTCCGTGAGGATGATAAGACAGTGAAGGGCTACTTTGTGAAACTATAATCCATACTCTCGCACAAACACATATGCAGAGATGATACAGTGGATGTGCTCCTACGATAATATGATTCCTGTATCTCATTCTCAAACTGAGGTGAGTAAAAGAGAGTGTGGAGCAGAATACAGAGAAGGTTTCGAGAGCAGTGTGTGTGTGTGTGTACGGAGAGTTTCTTTCTCTGTACTTTCTGTAAAAGCTGCTTTTGTTCCCCCTCTTGGTGTACTTCTACTATTTTAGCCCCCAGCTAAGACAGCACTCACTCACAAACAAAACCAGTTCCCACTACTAACCTCCCTCCCTCCCTCATGCTGTCGGTCTCAGTCTCCCTCCCTCTGTTCCAAGCTAGAGGGCAGGTGCC